>LPNX010723325.1:540775-746425 GCA_001517045.1 Pseudotsuga menziesii
GAATTGGACTTTTATCATGGCCTAGGAATTTAAAATTATCTGTAGATTTTTATACCTTAAAATATAGTATAGGATGGTGTCAAGAATAAGTTGTTAACTAGGGAATGAAGGCATAAACATGTTTTCGAGTTTGTAAAATATTGACTCTTACATCTACACCTATACTAACTACATTTGTTGAGCCTAAATAAAATCCCCAAGAAACTCTAAACATACCCCACATAGTAAATTTATAACACTCTAGAACACCCATACATGCATATAACACCCACCATCAATTTATAAAATCATTGCGTCAATAGGCACTATACATAGACCATATGGGTGAGATGTGATAAGATGAGCCAATAAAGATCCATCGCAACTTGTTATCTACCAAGTGTCAAAAGGGATAATAAAAAATAACAAAATTAAATGTTAATTTTGATCACTTTCATAAAATAGAATGTCATGCAAATTAAGTCAAATATGTAGTGAATTACCTAATAAAAAAAACCTTCCTTCTATTTGGGTATCCCCTAAAACTCTATTAAAGGATAAGGAAAAAAAAACTTATATTAGCAATTGTCTCTATACATAAAATTTATTAGCTTTGAGGAAATGATAGTCTAATCAAAGGCTTTATGATCAATCCAAATACTTGAGGACATTAGAATTATTGTAATTATCATTTTTGTGTGATGTTATATTTTATTTATGTAGAAGAAATTCATGTCCACAAACAACGTAAAATTAGTGCACAACACCCTACGATCATTGAGTGCACAGCCCCACACACCTCCAATTGAACCAAGAATGAAGTGAATTATTGGATCTAATCATTGAGGAAAAATATATTCACTGGTATCCACGACCTTTGCACCAAGCACCATACTCTATAATTATCCTAAATTGGTTGCACACACTAAATGCCACAATTTAGCATGCAAGGACACCACCTCAACAAGATGTATCCCCAATAGTGGCCTATGGTCCGATGGATGGATTATGAGCCCAAAAACAAATGTTATGGCCTAATACCATTGATTTCCACATCAAACCATGGGGCATGTATCGATAACCATCCTTGGTAGTTTAAACCTCAAAATACTAACAATATCACACTTAAAGCCAAAATTCCTTATGGAGAGCATGCATGTTAATTTGGGACCGTATAAATGGACCATGATATCCTTATGAAAATGTGTAATGTGATATTTTATGTGTGTAATGTTGGTCTCTCTGGGTAGACCTGGGTTTACTGTGATGTACCAAAAAAAACCCTAGCTCACTGGCCCTTTTGGCGACAGACCGTAGAACGGCTTGAAGTCTCACCCGAAGTGATCCTAGATGGGGTGGCTGAAGACTCAAGTGTCCTCAACCGGGTTCTGTAGCATCCTATGTTTCTCTTGAATATTCTCATCCAGTGGACCTCTCAGCGATGCACTGTTTCTCTCCTCCTAGCGGACTCTGCTAGAGGACTGGCTCTATCGCATCGCAACTTCCAGGACGATGCACAAACTCTCCCTTTTGCTTAACTCTTATCCTGCGATATCTCACACCGCGGCTCCTCCGACAGTGTGATATCTCCTTTCTGTGCTACAATAGATTCTATGGTAAGACTCAATATGACTCTCTTTCTCTCAAGGCCCAAAGGCTTTCTTTCTGGGGATAATGGCTCAGTTAACCTTTCACAAGGGTGTTTAAACCTCTTCACTTAAGCTTCTTCAGTTTATTATGCTTAACATCTATTGCGCTCAACTTGCTGAACTAAATATATAGAAATCCCTTAACACAATAACTGTTAACTGTCATGAATAAAGCACTAGTAAACTCATACATAGAATACTTAATAGATTCAACTCGTAGATAACCTCCTAAGCTACTGTAAACTGACAGATAGCATATATGCCTTCATTAACAGTTAAAACAAGCTCATGTAACAGGTAACAGGTAACAAATAAGCAAACACAATCACGTGAATAGTCACACAACACACGTATTTTACGTGGTTCACTTCCAGGGGGGGAAGCTACGTCCACAAGAACTGGTTTTTATATTATATCTTGAGAGAGCAAACACAGTTCCGCTGCAACCTATTATGCAGCTTGAGATCTTCTGGGAAACTCCTCACACACAACTGGGAGCCCTTCTCTCTTAGATCTCTGCTCCTTCTATATTGATTCTTCTTCTTACAATATATTCTTTCTCTCTCTCTCTCTCTCAATCCCTGCAGATTGTTACATTCATACTCAAAGAACAGCTAACTCTCTACGAGCTAACAGACCAACTGATTAGCTATCTAGCTCAATGTTCTACTAGCTAACTCAACTAACCCACTAGCTAACCTTTCATTATACAATACATGCTTATATAGGTGGCCCAAAGGTCTCACCCTGTTACAACACTGTGGGCCTTTCCCAATAGTAACCCAAAAACCTAACTGTGACAGTCGGCCTATGTGTACTTTGAACTACCGCTTTCCATCACACCACATCTTCCTGCAGTCTTCCACGCTTCCCGGCACTGATCGTGGGTATGGGCGCCGCTTCCTCGGTCGCTCCACTTCTGTCCTTCATCTTCAATACCTCGGCCTATTGCTCCTTTTCCTTTATGAGGGTAGCCGATCCCTCCTCTCTTCATTGCTGCCTTGAATGCAGTGGTTGAGCTCTCTCTTCTTAGCTGCTTCCTTAAGTGCAGTGGTTGAGCTCTCTCTTCTCGGCCGCTCAGGTACTGTTTCCTTTGACTCTCTTATCCCGATATAGAAGCTTTTCCTGTAGCTATGGGGCCCTGCTCCAACAGTCCCCTAACACTTACTTATGGCTCACCCCTGAGCCACTAACAACTGGCTTCTCCTGCTATAGCTTCTCCTTGGCTTCCTGCGAAGTCCTTGTGAATCTCTATCGAAGTCCTACGACTTCTTTGTTCATAGCTTCGACACACTCTTGTGCCATTTCAAGCATAGCTTGACTAATGCTGGAGTATTATGTATCATCAATTTCACTCTTGCTGGTTGTGAAATCCTGGACCTTCTGCTCAACCACATCGATCAACTTTGCGATTTGTTCCTGATATGGTTGAAGCAGGTTATTGAATTGTATGACTTTTTCTCGTAACCACTATGCTTCCTGTTGCAAACGGTTCATCTCGGTCATCTTCTTCATCTTTGCAAGAGATCCTAAGCTCTTGACTTCTTCCTTCATTGTTGTTGTGGCCTTCTCTATGTGCTGGATGCTCTGCTGCAATTCCAGTCTATCTGGGAGCTCGTCTAGCTCCGACCATGTCTTCGTCACATCGGCTGGCAATGACTCTGCGTAATCTATGTGACTCTTCATCTGTGTTGAAGTGAGTCTAAAGGCCTCTACCCTTTCTTCCTTTTCTGCCTGGGGTGTGCCTGGTGCTCGAGCCTCAAGCTCAGCAATCTGTGCTTTGTGGTCTTCCTCCATCTTAGTCATTGTCTCTTCCAGAGCCTTTGCTTTGTCTGCAACTCTTCTTACCTTCTGCGTTAGAGGTAAGGAAAACTCAATGTTACACTGGGGTAACTCTAATGTGATGCTCTGCAGGACCTGGGTGAGATCCTGTTCTCTTTATTCATATGTTTTTAACTCTTCCTCCTTTGTCTGAAATCCTGCGGTGAGTTCTGCATTCTTTTGTCTCAGCTGGGTGTTCTGTTTATAAGTCGCGAGCTCTTTATCCCTGAGATCTGCAGCTACCTGCTGCTGGATCATCTATAGTTAATCAACAGGGAACTATGCCAGATTAACCTCGAAAGGTTGTCTAATCTGTATCTGTACATCAATCATTGAATCGGGGAATTGGATGCTCCCTGGCGGTATCAACACTGTATTGATGCGATCCTTTACAAGGAATTCCTTGCGGGAAATCAATTGTTTTGAGCTTTCTCCTGTTGTTGCCTTGACTGGCTAAGTCTGCACTATGGAAGTCTTCTCAGTTAATGCTTTCATATCCAAAAGTTGCTTTTCTACCGTGCTCTACAGCTTGTCCTGCAATGTCTGCATCGCCTGAAATGAGTCCTTCATTTCCTCCTTCAATCTTGCTGTGATTTGATCATAGTCATCATCTGTCAGTGCCGTCTCTAAAGCTGGCTTTGAGGCTTTTTCTTTTTTCTTCTTTGGTGCCCCTGGTGGTACCTCTTCTTCATATTTCCTCTTTTGTGTCGGTGGTGGCACTTCTACTGTATCTGTCTTTTTGGACCCTAGTTTGTCTTTTCCTTTGTCCACTGGGTCTGTTTGTGCAAAGCCTGGTGGTAGTGCTGTGGTATCTTCTAATGCTTTCTTCCACTCATCATCAAAGTCTTTTATGACATCTTCTACATCCTACGGTGTCATCCTGAACGATCCAGTAGCCCAGTTATCTGTTCTGAACCCTTTTGGCCTTAGAAATATTGTATGCTTGTCCACAAGAAAATCAAGCCGATTGTCATACATGTCAACAATATTTGTGTTGATCCGCGGTGTCTCCTGGATGACTCACTTCAACAGATTATAGCATTCATAGAATACTATCATATTGAACTTTTTCTTGGCTGGGCTATTGGTTTCCCATAAGTTTGCATAGCGCGCGCCTCTGCAGTCGCTGCTTCGTGGCTGTAGAAACTGGGTATGGGGTGGCTCTTTCCACCCGACGAATGCACATAATATAAGAAGCCACAAAAAATGGAAGGGGTGGTTTGCCTCGTCTTGTGCTGTCAAATAGTCTTGGGTAAAAATATTCAGTAAAAATAAACACCAATTAAATTGTTCACCTTCTGCAACTTGTATGGCAAGGTGAATTACTGATCCTGTGACTTCTTTTGGGTGAACCTTGGTTAACAGTCTTCCTGCAAGCAGACTGGCTGTAAATCTGAGTGTATCATCTGTTAATCTTGCGAGGTCATAAGCCCGTCCTCCTCTCTATAGCTTATACTTGGTAACTAGGGTTGCCGGTAGCTTAGTATCCTTGCTCTTACCTGATATATGTGTCTTAGGGTCCTTACCAGTCTTGGACAGCCCGGTGATGCGGTGTATCAGATCGACATTTAGATCGACCTTGTTACCTAGCCAGAGGTAACCTCCATGTACACAAGAAAGTAGCATGCACACCACAGCATTAACCTCTGCACCTCGTCCAAAATGTGGTATTCTCAACAAATTGGGCAAGCCTAACTGCTCAAGAATCTAGACATGTTCCATAGGAACAAATTCATCTGCACCAGTCCTCGGGTTCCTCTGAACCATAAGATACTGATCCGGCCAGAACTGAGGATATGTCTTACTGTCTCCAAGGTTATAGTCTATAAATTTGATATTAGGGGCATATCCTAACAGATCTCCATCTTCCTTTACATGAGAATCGATCGGCGGTAGGGGAACAAGAAACTTAGCACCCTTGGGAATGATTACCTCTGGTGCATCTTCAACTCATGGCACAATGTATTCTGTTGCCATATGAACTTCTTCCTCCTGCTCCGGGATGGACTCTTCTACTATCTAAGCTTGACTCCTCATCCTTGGTGGCTGTCTGACCTATGATGTACCTAATGTTGGGTGGCATCGTCATAGCGGACACAAGGCCACCATGCTAGAATCTTTGCACAATGTCTTCTAAAGGTTCCGTCTCGGACAAAACCCACTCGGTGCAATACTATGGATTGGCAATGGCTGCGAAATTGGGGAAAACTAGCACTCTGTAACTGAAGTATCTCTGCACAGGGAAAACTCTTACGAATTGCTCTAGAACTCTCAGAAATCGCAAAAGTAACCCTTCTGCTTGAATGATTTGTGTACTTATAACGAAGGCGGTTATTTCTGAAGCAACGGTCACTCAAGATGGACCCGTCGGTGGCATTAATTGCATGGACAAGACAATACCCGTCGTTTCGATCCTCATTAATTGCTGAAAATCCGATCAAATTTCCATCGACACTTGTGTGCATGCACCGGTCTCGACCAAGATTTAGCAAATCTGGAAAAATCATTATACTGTTGCCAAATCTAGGGTAACAGATACTTGTCGTATCTGTATTAATTCCTTGGCAGAAGGCGAAGTGACTAGCCCTCTGTCCCTTTTCAAAATGGTCTACGTGGCACGGGGAACATCGCATTATTGCGATGTCACACCGCATCGTCCTGAACCAACATGCTGGCATGAAACTTTGCAACGTTCAAAAAACTTGTGTAACATAACTTTTCTGATGCGATTCCTCATACTTGGATTTTTTATTTTTATTTTTTGAAACTCCGCAAGCATCCTATGACTTGTGCAAAATAAAATTTCCTCATGCGATTCCTTATACTTAGAATACTTAGAACTTTTTACCTGCCGATGTAGACTAATTACCAGTGCGATGCCTCCTTTCAACTACACTGGACATCTGCACTGCTTAAACAGTCTGAGTTAGGCCTGGGAGGTGGAGTGGATATCACTATAAAGCTTAAGCCTACTACCATTAATGAAGGTAGGAACAAGATCCCCATTTAGTTTACTGAGCTGAACGACACCTCCTTCTGTAATTTGCTGGATCTGATATGGCCCCAACCAATGCATATTGAATTTTCCTGGAAACTTAACAAACTTGCTATCATAAAGGAGCACTAGGTCTCCTATTTGAAAAATATTGCTCTTGATGTGTCTGTCATGCCAAGCTTTTTCTCGTGCCTTCTGCACTTTTTGATGGAATCCTGCGATGAATCTGTCTTCTTCTAAGGCAAGTAGCTGCGCTAGTCTTTCATTCATCGTATCTGTATCAGCCATTTCGGTAATCTGAGCAATTCTTAAAATGGGAATAATATATTACATAGGCATAACAACCTCTTGTCCATACACCAAGCTAAAATGTGTGTGTCCTGTAAGTTTCTTGCATGTAGTTCTATAAGCCCATAATACAGCATTAACCTTGAGGTCCCAATCATTTCTTTGGATGTTACAGAGATTAGTCAGAGCATTTTCTATAACTTGTTAAAAGCCTCCAGCGTACCATTAGCTTGTGGGTGGTAGGGAGTGCTCTTATGGTGCTGGATTTGAAATTCCTCCGTCAAGGTGTCAATAGTGCGGTTCAGAAAATGTGTGCCTTGATCACTTATCAAAATTGCTGGACATCCAAATCTACTTATGATGTTTTCAAAAATGAACTGTGTAGCTGTGGCAGCATCACAATTCCTTACTGCTTTGGCCTCTACCCATCTGGTGAGGTATTCTGTTCCTGTGATGATGTATCTCGCACCAGTTCGTTTTCCTAGTGGGTTGATAGGACCCACAAAATCTATAGCCCACTCGTCAAATGCCTGTAGTGTAATCTGTGGTTGCAGCAGCATTTCATCTCTTCCCGAAGGTTTTCCTACCCTCTGGTAGATATCGCAACATATGCAAAACTCCTTAGTGTCTTTGTGCAAAGTAGGCCACCATAATCCTAAAGATATAATTTTCTGTGCAGTCGGCTTTCCTGCAAAATGACCTCCTACGGTACCTGAGTGTGCTTCTCTGATAATGGATTCTTTCTCGTGTGGCATAATGCATTTGCGCAGGACTTCATCTAGACCTAACTTGTATAACTGTCCTGCGATCAAAGTGAAGTCTGTTGCTTTCACAACTAACTGCTTCTTTTGCTGCTTAGTAAACTCAGCTGGTGCCCACCCTGTATTGAGAAAGTGAATAATGTCTTCGTAATACTCATCTGCTATCTGGATGGAGAACAATTGTGCATCTGGCAAATTATCCTCTAAATTACTTGGTTCTTCTCCAGAATCTATTCGCGATAGATGATCAGGTCCAGCATTCAGTCTCCCTGGTTTTACAATGATTTCAAAATCATACTCCTGAAATAGGAGTAACCATCTATAGATCCTTCCCCCTAACACTGGTTTATTGACCAAATACTTTAAAGTGGAATGGTCAGTAAAAATATTGAATGGGGCACCCAACAGGTAGTGCCTAAACTTCTATAGAGCATACACCATAGCTAAGCCTTCTCATTCTGTAGTGGTGTAGTTCTTTTCTGCTGTTGATAACTTTATGCTGGAGTATGCGATAGGGTGATTGATACCTCCTTCTCCTGGCTGTGTTAAGACAATTCCCAGTGCGATTCCAGATGCATCCACATGAACATGAAATTGTTTGTTCCAATCTGGAAATACTAAGATGGGTGCTGTAACCATCTTCTCTTTAAGTGTGTCTAGGTTGTGCTGGCATTCCTCATTCCATAGGAATTTTATGTCTTTCTTTAACAGCTTTTCCATCGGTGCTGTGATCTTTGCATAACCCTTGATGAATTTTCTATAGTACCCAGTATGACCAAGCACTATCCTCAATTGCTTGACTGAATTGGGTGCTAGAAGATGTACAATGATGGAAATCTTTGCAGGATCTACCATCAAGCCTTGTCTGCAAACAATATGACCCAACAAAATACCAAATGGTTCACATAATATACATTTCTTCAAGTTAAGAGAAATATGATATTGCCTACATTTCTCCAACATGAGCCTTAAATCTCCTATATGCTTGTCGATTAATCCAAATACAGTCCAATCATCAAAATAGACTTCTAAGAATTTATGGAGGTATTCCTTAAATACAGCGACTACTACTATTGAAAAAATAGCTGGTGCATTTTTAAGACCGAAGGGCATTACCGTATACTGGAATGAGCGCCATTCTATCGCAAAGGTGGTCTTATGTCGATCCTCTGGATGGATTCTTATCTGGTGATAGGCTGAAAAGCCATCAATGAAGGAGTAGACCTCCTATCCTCCCACATTGTCTAAAACCTCATCAGTAAAAGGTGTCAGAAATGGGTCATGAAGCGATGCATCGTTGAGTTTGCACAAATCGACACAAATCCTGATGTCCCCTTTAGTTTTCTTTTCCTGCACAACCATGGGACTAACCCATTCGCTCTCTTCTATGGGCTCAATGATGCCTGCTGCTAGCATCTTATCAATTTCATCCTTAACTTTTTCTTTATAGCGAGGATCCAATTTGTATGGACGTTGCTTAACTGGCCTAGCATCCTCTTTCAATGGTATCCACATTACTCCCAGATCTCCTACTATTCCCTTCATCTCTGTGAAATTAGTGGGAAATAAGTCCTGATAGTCATGTAAAAGATCTACGATGTGTCCTACTATTTCATCATCCCAATAGTCTCCAATAGAAGCAAACTTGGGTTCTGTTTCTGTGCCAATATTGATATTTTTCACGGGGACTTCACTTAGTGAACCTCTCACATAGCATGTGCGATCATGGGATATTAAGGAATACCATTAATTTCCAGAGATATTGACCCAAACTCTTTTTATTGAAACCCCCTCCCAATACTTAAAACTTCCTTTCCATCCCTTTTTATACCTCAATCCTTATAAACCACCCTACCCACCCCCACCTTAAACCCCTCATCACCCCCAAAACCTGCAATATATTGGTTCAATTTTTGATAATTTTAAAACCCACAATATGAACTAACGTGATAGGATATTGGTCAACAAGTGAAGCCCCCATGATCTTTTTAATATTGATGGGTTCTGTGATAGCTAGAAACTCTAGCTTTGGTCCATCAACATCGCAAGTCCCTTCTGACTCTGGAATGTTGATGCTACGAGGATTCTCATCCTCATCATCTAGCTCTGCTGCGAAGTTGTAGCACTCTACCGCATGTTCTAATTGGATATCCCAATCAGACTGAGCAGACACTGATTGGGTATAGTCATCAAATATCTTGGATTTTATAACACCTAGGGCCCGATCAATGCTTGGATACTCAGATTCAAAAGTGAAAGTGAGTAGAAAGCTGTCTATCATAAGTGGCCATGTGATGGTTCCTCTGCGCAACTCGGTCTCAGTGTACCAATTCCTTGGTACTGTGTCTAAAGTGTGAATGAATAGGTGAACCCATTCATCCTCTGGAATGTCCGACCAACTCTTCTCACAAATCTGAATATGTGACCTAGGGTCACTTTCTCTTGTATATTTCTGTTGTATAAGCTCCTTGTCATTAGAAAAACTGATCGCCATCAATCTCTTGAAATCATCGCATGATACGGTATGTTCTTTATGTGCATGCCACCATCTTGCAGGTGTGGCTTTTACTGCAAGGTCAATAGTTTTCATCCTTTGCTCCTGAGGAATTTCCTGCTCAAATTGCTGTAAAAATTCATTGACATCCATTAAGCCATGAAACGACGGAATATCAATAATCTTTGTGCCAATCCATCGTAGTGAATTAGTCATAAATGCACATCTGTGCGCTGAGACTTCGTAAATTCTATTCTGCCAATTTTCTAAACCAGCCTCCGAATCTGATTCGCATGAGCTGTCGCATTGCCAACTGATATTTCCTTCTGCGGTGGGGTTGATATAGTCACTCTGATTAGCAGTCATTTGATAAAGGATTTCCATAGTGTGTACCTCTTCCTCTGCGCAGATAGGTTCAATATATCTCAGACCCTGAAAAGGATCTAGTGGTGCAATGACCCGGATCTGACTATCCTCAAAGGTCATTTGTCTTCTCTTTAAATCGATAACGGCCATGTTATCGATTGCCTAATCAATACCTAGTAAAGCTGGATATGGTCTACTATCGCTAATGATTTCTATGACTTCAAAGTCTGCAAAGCTGCGAAATCCGTCAATATCAACTGGTACCTGCGGTAATCGACCCAGTGGTGATACCCACTGCTGATTGGCTAGTCACAGATGGATAGGTGATCTTGCTAACTTAGGGCTACCCATCTATTCCCATGTTTGCTTAGTCAGAACATTTACCTCTGATCTTGAATCTAGGATTACCTCATCCATTTCGAACTCTCCAACTTGCGCTATGAGTCTCATCTCTCTTCTTGTTCTGGTATGGCCCATAATATTATGAACAGCACACTGCGCACTGCTCTCGGAAGAAGACTGTTGACACTGGTCGATGATGCGCTGAAGCTCTCCGATAGCTTTCTCATTTCTAACAAGTTTCAAGAAAATCCGTAGGAAGGATTGTACACTTCCCGTCGACTCCTCCTCTTCGCACCTTCCCGATGTGGTAGCCTGCGATATCTGCACAAGACTAACGCCACAAGGTGTTTGCTGCTGCGGTACACCCCTACAAGGCAATACCTGTGATCTCGATAGTGTAGGCTCAGTAAATAAAGTTTTATCATGCTGAAACATTTCTTTATTCTTCTGTAGGTCAAGTGGTGTTGATTTATTAGTGGCTTTACGCACCCAATCTGGACCTGTATTCTTCTCGGCATCCTGCAATGTCGGACTAGTAGAAGCACCGCTGCGAGTCACAATATTGACTCTCGGTTATGGTTCTTTCTGCTGCAATAAGATGAATGTTCTGGTGTATTGCTTGCTTCAGGTCCCTAATATTGGCTAGCAAGATAGGACATTCTTCTATAATATGCTCATAGGACTTGCAATATTTACATGTCGTACTAGGGTTCTAACAATCCCTAGCATAATGTCCTATAACGCCACAGTTGTAACAAGTAATGGGTCCACGGCCATGACCAAATCCTTCTCCACAGCCAAAGCCTCCACCTCGGCCTCGTCCTCTGAATCCTCCACCTCGGCCATCACGAGCTGGTTCATGCTGTGGTCCTGCTGCTGGACCTGGTGTTTCTGACTGGACTCTATATAAGTCATGTTTTCTCTCTATCATAAGGTCATAAGCTCGGCAATTATTTTTGTCATGACCTACTGACTTACAGAAGTTATAGTATAAGTTCTTAGGGGTCTGTATGTACTTCTGAAGTAAAGGGCATTCCGGTGGTCTATGTTCTCTGGTTCTGCATATTTCACACCACGGCCCTTGAGTCTGTAATAAGGGGTTAGGAGCCCCACTTGCTAAATACTCTACAAATACTGGACAATTATTTTTAGTATGGCCTTGTCCTTTACACTTGGTACACCATAGTTCTTGTGCAACCTCTTTTCCTTTCTTAATCTCATGCAACTGTAACGTGAGATTGGCTAACTGGTTCTGTAAGCTTGTCATTCCTGTGCTAGTCTCAGCTAGAGGTGAAGCCTCTAGTTTCATTTCCATCTCCAATGCTTCATCCTGCGTACAGAGTCTCTGTTGCATTAATGGAAGTCTGATGTGAGCGAGCAGTGCTACGATGAACCATTCCTTGTGCTGCTTCGACGCAAACTCAAAGCTAACTTGGTCTATGAGAGCTTTAAATCTCTGATCAAAGTCCCATACGGACTCTGTGGGTAATTGTTTGATGTCTTTGAGCTCTGTGATGCACTGTGACTCAGACTTAGGTTTCTTAAACTCTTTAATCATGGCGGTCCTGGCCTGTACTAGTGTTCTGGCCGGTGCTATGGTATACTTCATGTACCATGTTAAAGCTCTGTCTCTAAGTGTAGTGGCGAATTGAACAAGTTTAATATTATCATCTTGGATCTGTTTAATAGTCTAGACAGCTTCGCATAGGAACCAATTTTGTTTCGGGTCTTCTGCCCCTGTACCCTTAAAGGTAGTTAACTTCATATCATCCCCCATTCTATTTCTACGTGGTGGATTCTGATTTGTTGGGTTACTACCACTTGGCGGTGTAGATGTAGGTGGTGTAAAGGTAGTATGCACTGTGTGTGAACTACTAGATGTAGTTCCTGCGGGATTATTCTGAGTCCCAGTTGCTTTCTGTGGGGTATAAGGGTGGTAAGGGATACCCTCTACTATGTTTTCTCTATTATTTTGACCGTGTTCTCAAGTATTGTCTGAACTGTCTTCCAAGAAGGAAGATCTGAAATCTACTTTATATTTCTTACCGCTACGTGTACATCCAATTTCATCAAAATCACTCTCAAATTCTTGTGACATTACACTTATTTACTTATTCATCTGAGAATATATCCATTACTCCTTTTTCATGTAATAACATCTTAATGGACAAGTTTAAAGAGCTTAGGTACTTACCATGATAGCCTTTGAAGAAGTACCTCTTTGCTTCGCTAAAGCTCTTTCTTTGATCGACTGCGAACTCTGTAATGAAGCCTTCCAGCAAACTCATAAGCCAAAATTCTACTACCCGTGAAGTGGGATTATCAATGCTCTTCACGGTCTGAATCAGCTCCAGTGTGCAGACAATGTTCCTTTTCTTCTTGAATATGTTCTTATCAGTCAACTTGGATAACCAGTCATACAACTCATTTGCATAGGTCGCAAAAACTATCTCATGCAGATCAGTGAAGATATGTTTTTGTAACCAGTCCTCTGTACTCAGTCTAGGACTCTTGTTTTCTTTTTCAGCAAATGCTTTCTCTTGAGACTCAACCCAGTGGTTAAGTTCTTCTTTGGTAGGATGCCAATAGAACATTAGCTCTTTAGTTTGTTCAAAACCAGCAACGAAACCATTTGTTGGTCTCTCTGGGCAGACCTGGGTTTACTGTGATGTACCAACCAAACCCCTAGCTCACTGGCCCTTTCGGCAACAGACCGTAGAACGGCCTGAAGTCTCACCTGAAGTGATCCTAGATGGGGTGGCATCCTATCTTTCTCTTGACTCTTCTCAGCCAGCGGACCTCTTAGCGATGTGATGTTTCTCTCCTCCTAGCTGACTCTGCTAGAGGACTGGCTCTATTGCATCATGGCTTCTAGGATGATGCGCAAACTCTCCCTTCTTCTTAACTCTTATCCTATGATATCTCACACCGCGGCTCCTCCGACAGTGCAATATCGCCTTTCTATGCTACGATAGCTTCTATGGTAAGACTCAATATGACTCTCTTGCTCTCAATGCCCAAAGGCTTTCTTTCTGGGGATAATGGCTCAATTAACCTTTCACAAGGGTGTTTGAACCTCTTCACTTAAGCTTCTTCAGTCTATTATGCTTAACATCTATTGCGCTCAACTTGCTGAACTAAATATATAGAAATCCCTTAACACAATAACTATTAAATGTCACGAATAAAGCACTAGTAAACTCATACGTAGAATACTTAACAGATTCAACTTGCAGATAACCTCCTAAGCTACTGTAAACTAACAGATAGCATATATGCCTTCATTAACGGTTAAAACAAGCTCATGTAACAGGTAACAGGTAACAAATAAGCAAACACAATCACATTAACAGTCGCACAACACATGGATTTTATGTGGTTCACTTCCAGGGGGGAAGCTACGTCCACAGGAACTGGTTTTTATATTATATATTGAGAGAGTAAACACAGTTCCCCTGCAACCTATTATGCAGCTTGAGATCTTCTGGGAAACTCCTCGCACACAATTGGGAGCCCTTCTCTCTTAGATCTCTTCTCCTTCTATATTGCTTCTTCTTCCTACAATATATTCTTCCTCTCTCTCTCTCTCAATCCCTGCGGATTGTTACATTCATACTCAAAGAACAGCTAACTCTCTACGAGCTAACAGACCAACTAGTTAGCTATCTAGCTCAATGTTCTACTAGCTAACTCAACTAACCCACTAGCTAACCTTTCATTATACAAAATACATGCTTATATAGGTGGCCCGAAGGTCTTGCCCTGTTACAAAACTGTGGGCCTTTCCCAATAGTAACCCAAAACCCTAACTGTGACAGTCGACCTATGTGTACTTTGAACTACCGCTTTTCATCACACCACAGCTTCCTGCAGTCTTCCACGTTTCTCAGCGCTGATCGTGGGTATGGGCGCCGCTTCCTCGGTCGCTCCGCTTTTGTCCTTTGTCTTCAATACCTTGGCCTGTTGCTCCTTTTCCTTTATGAGGGTAGCTGAGCCTCCTATCTTCACCGCTGCCTTGAATGCAGTGGTTGAGCTCTCTCTTCTCGGCCGCTGCCTTAAGTGCAGTGGTTGAGCTCTCCCTTCTCGGCCGCTCATGTACTGTTTCCTTTGACTCTCTTATCCCGATATAGCAGCTTTTCCTGTAGCTGCGGGGCCCTACTCCAACATGGACCTATACCAAGGAATGGACCTTTAGAACCATCCTTAGTTTCCTAATCCTCAAAATGATGACCATATATCAAATGTATGATAAATATTCCTTACAAAATCTTGATGGCCTAGAAGACCGTGCATGGACCATGAGACCTATATGGAATTGGTAAATACTTAGATCCTTAATTTAAATCTTGGTTCATAACAACCATCCTTAGTGTTACAAATATTGATATGATCACTGATGACCACCATATTCCTCTTGCAGGTTAAAACTTTCCTATGAAGGGCTTATGTGATAACTAAGGCCCTACACATTTCCCATGAGCCATAGAGGAACATAGTGGTGTAAGGATTTTTCTTTTTGAAATGGACCATTGAATGGGAAATGATAACCACACTTAGTATCCCAAATATTTAAATGAGCACTATGTCCATCTCACATGCAAAATTATGGTGGCTCGAGGCCCCGCACATCGCTCTTGAGCCTCAAGGACAAATACTATGGAAAAACAACATATATATTGGCACCAAACCATGTATTACGCACTAAAACCAACCTCTAATGTGGAAAACCTAAAAATCACCACCATAATGCACTCACGGGATGATATTTACTACTAATTTCCTATGTGGTTGTTGTGGATCCATGCATGACCCATGAGCTCTTAAAAAAATGTTATGGCTCAATACCTTGACTTTCAACCCTAAAACATTATGTGATATTGAAGACCATCTATGGTGTGCTAAATCTTGAAATAAACACCCCATCTCACTCATATTCCAAATATTCTCTTTCTAGAACTTGTGTGGTGGTCAAAGGTCCAAAATAATAATACTAATAATAAAATACCATTTGATAAATACTTATGCAATACAATAGAAAACTTAATTTAGAAAATTTTTAATTATATTTTTTTATCATAGAATGACATTTAATGGGGTGTATTGTGCTTTCAAAAAAATAAGGAGGTGAACCTGCAAAACTGTAACAATCACATACACTAATATGTTTATTATCCAAAACGGTATACTATATACCTTGGTCACTCCCCACATTACTTCTGCACTTTATTTACTTCTGCAATTCTCCCCAATTGTTCATTAATAAAAGATATTTAGACTATATATTGTTTTCATTGTGAATATATATGTAATTTCTTATTTTAATTGCTTTTAATTTATAACTTTTAACTCAATTGTATTATAGGTTGTCCTATATACCACTCATCTTGAGCATAAATGATGTAAATAAAAGAATCAATTGTTTAAACAAATAGATTTCTCAAGCAATTGTTTTGCACAAGATTAATGCTTTGGCATTTATATATAAGAGAGTTGAGATATATAAAAAATAAGTTCTTAATATTGATTTTTCATTTTTAATTTATTGAAATTATTTCATTAAATATAAATCCCTTGTAACTAAAGCAATGAAAGATATTACATTGTGATATGTGAATAAGAAGTGACCAGGGAAACTAAAATTGAAGGGTATATATTATGCCAGATTCCATTGGATCTTATAATTGGCTCCATACAAAAATACAAGAACAATAAATAGCATTATCATTAATAAAAAACATTCAGAATGGGGTAACACATGTCATTGTAAAATATTAATCCTTCCAAACCCCCATCGAGAGCTCGATGATGGCCTCTTCCATGTCCTAGTGCGTTTTTTTTCTCTGAAAAGAGCCTTGCATTTCCAGACCTTCCTGCACCACCACAAGACCTTGGTGGTCAAGATAGAGATCAATGGAACCAATATGATACCAACAGCATATTTGTCCCTCACCCTAGGCAGGGATAGGGATGAAAAAGAATCAACTGAGGCCACTGATGTGAGCATGGACAACATTTAGACCATGGGGAATATTGATTTCAAAGTCTATTATGATGAAGAAACTCTGTTTCTTTGTGGGAATCTGGAGAGACTGGAATATGGGTATGATCATCAGGGTTACATAAATATGAGGCATGGATTTCATCTCAGCCATAACACATGGGGGTTTCCCTTTTTGGTAAAGTGGGTAACAATGATAGGATTTCTCATTGGTTCCTCCTTCTCAAGAGGTTTATGTGGTCGAATGTTGTGGTGGCTTGCCAATTATTTTGATGAATACCATGCAACTTGTCTTGTGGTAGAAGCTGCAAAGAAGGGGGACTCTGGATGTTATTCCTAAGGATGAGGATGAGACCAAGAAAGTGCAACTTAAGAGCATCATACTAAGCAGCCACCATTCACATCAAGTATGTTTTTGGGTTGAGGTTTTGCATAATACATCATATTGAATTCCTAGATGTGAGGCCCAATGGGTAATTATGATTGTAAGTGTTTAACATGTCATCACATGTTGTGGTTACCACTAAACCTTATCTTCTTTGTCCAGAATGTGGCAGCCTAATTTGGTTTCTACAGACATGTCTTTATTTTTCACTGAATTGCAATTTTTTTTGTATTTATTTATTTATTTTTGAAATGGGCTTTGAGGTTTGCAACACGCCACACAACATATATTTTCTTTGGTTAAGTGCCAATTCTGAGGGGCATCGATTCCTCCCAGTTCTACCAGCCTTCTACCATGTTGTTTGTGGGGGGTATACTAGAGTGATAATTGAACTTTAGTAGATGGACTAATACTCTACCTATTAGTGTACATATCATAGTTGTTAGTTCACTTAGGTAAGGTATTAATTTCTTAGTTGGCATACTAGCCAATCACTTGTCTTAAATGAAGGATCCTCCCATATTGTTATAAATAGACGAGTTCTCTTGTATCTCATATAATCATTTTATCAGCAACATATATAATAGATACAATGATTTTCTTTATTATCTATTCTTTTTTGTTGTATTTCTGTGTATGTAGTTCAATCATGCTATGTTTGTGCTGGTTCTTATATGATTCTACATTACCAACTTAACCACTTAACATATATTTTCTTTATTTTAGGTTCAAATTAGGTTATTTCTCTGAGGGATGTTGATTGTACCAATTTTTTCTAGCGTCATGACATGTTGCTTGGATGGAGCAAATCATAGAGAGATGGAATCCTTGTCAATATCCTACTACTCTCCCAATTTCAATAGTTTAACCTCAAAAGTGTCAATATCCTTGGAAAACCTTCGAAACAATCAAGAGTGGAAGGATCACACAAGGCGATATCTTTGTCAAAATAATTTATGCATGTTTCATTCTTACATGTCGATTCAAATATAAAAATAGAGACATAACGCACTGATAATGAAAGGGAACCCCTACTCAAAGGATTATTTGTTTTGAAGGATTGTAGGGGAACATGATCATCTCGTCTTCCCCTACCTTAATTTTGGTAATGAAGATATTTCCATGTCCCAAGGAGGCCACACTTATTGGCATTAAAGGGGGTGGGCCTTTTCGTGCCACTTGTCACATCTCCCCCATGCAGAGGATTGGTGCAATAAAGCCCCCAGGATTGCCTCTATCCATACATTTCATCCATGTGACAACAAGAATTACCTCCTATTAACACCATGACTAGGCTAAATGGTCAGAAAGGGGGTAAGATCAAAGTAAATCTAAGGAAAAATCTAAAAATCCATGTCTTATGATCTAGAGGTGTGCAGAAAGGGTTAGAAACTGTTTAGAAGGCTTATTCCTAAGCCTGAAGCATCAAAATGGTAAAAAAACCTTAGGTGTGACCTTGGAAATAAGACTTATATGAAAAATCCTCTTTGATGGTAAGTATCGGTGAGAATAGATGAAAAAGATTTTCCATGAAGGAGATCGACGGCCATAAACTAGTCTGCAAGGGTAAACATGCGCAAGAAATAAGATCTAGAAATCAGTGGAATTAGGTTGATCTAGCAGTTTCAACGGTGAAGATCTGATATGAAAAGGATCAAACACTCTAGAAGGATCCCACAAGGGAAAGGTGTGAGGAAGATAACGGATTTGCCAAAATAAGATGAACTCCATGATTGATCTCATATCGACGGCTAGGGATGAACCTGCAAAGAAATCAATGGTCCGAAAAAAGGAGAAAGGAAAAGGGTGGAAGCAAAAATGTGGAGGTATAGATGTGAGAAATGGTAAACCTGCACTCCGCAATCCACCATTTTGCAGAAAGGAAAATCCGAAATAAAAAAGGCGGAAGCCTAGATGTGAGAATTAACAAACCTACACTCTGCAATCCACCATTTTGTGGAAAGGAAAATCTAGAAGCAATGAAGTCCATATGTGAGAATTGGAAAACCCTCACTTTACAATCCTCCATTTTGTAGAAAGGAAAAGCTGGAAGCAAAAAGGAAGAAGTCCGGTCATGAAAATTGGTGAACCCGCAATCCGCAATCCGCCATTTTGTGGAAATGAGCTAACACAATTATGGTGATGGGCATATAAAATGGAGGGCGTTGATTTGATTCAAAATAGATCTATGACTGATATCTATTCCGCAAGGAGAGCACACGCACTGCAAAATATGAGAGTAGAATCAATGAACAATGGAAGAGGTTGCACACTAGATAATGCTTGTCCAATCAGCCGTTACACAGTCGAAGAAGAAGGGGTCGAGGAGCCTCTACTCAGACATCAAAACCACTCCTTCACCCCTGCAACAGAAGGTCGTTTGAAGATGCTCTCAACCGTCATTTTCATCAAGCAATCATGGGGCCCAGATTCCAATTTTTTCCATTTTGGTTAGTCACACGCACCCCAATGTTGCTTTCTCCATTTGTTTTATGATCATGGCAAATCCACCACCTCAGAATTTCTTAGGATTTTGTACGATTTAGTTTAATTCCCATGATGTAACTAATTTTGGCGCTCTATTTTGAGATTCTTCTTGGGAGTAAATTGAACTATAAATGTAACCTCAATAGAGGAGACAAGGGTTCAACATTCATTTTGGAAGCCTCTGTGCTTGGTTTTGTAGCTCTAAACTTTCTTGGAAGTAATTAATGTAGAAGTATGTTCTGAGTGTCTAAGATTCATCACAGTTTTTAATGTTCATTCTGTGTTTTCCTGTATGCTCCATTTCCATGTATGTGTGAAGTTCTGCTAATATGTTTCTAGTTGTATGCAAGGAATTCGTTCTCTGTTAAGCTCTCCTTTCATCATAAATTGTATTTTTTATGTGTTTATGATGAATGTTATGGAATTCATCCTCTATTAGGTCCTCCATTTAAGTTATCATCCTTTATTTTTGCTTCTGCTAAAGGTGTTTCAAGAGATTCATCCACATATAGGTTCCTCTTGTTTCACTGGGCTTCTTCTCATTCCCCCCTTGCCATCTCTTAAAAGCTATTTGACTGAATGTTAATGCTCATGTTGCCTTAGATTGTGAAGGATAACCACCTATCATTTTTGGTGTAAGCCCCTTGAATGTTTCAGGCTTTGACTCCATTTCCCAATGGTGTTTTTTGTTTGTTTTTCTTACACTCTTTAAAATACAAACAACCTGCTCTCATCATAAATATATCCTTCTGAATGTTTGCTGCGAGACATATATGTATGTGAATGGTCTTGTGATACTGAGAGAGCCCTATTTGGAAGTATAGGATAGAATACAGCCTAAAGGTTGGTTTTAAATGGTTGCCCCATTTATTTCCTATCAAAACCATAGGAAAATTCTTCGGTGATAACATCTTGGCACCATTGTCGGGGACTAGTTGCTATTATCTCCTCGAGGAAACAACGTTGTTCTAGTTCTATGACCTAGTTGAGAAGTCAGTCATAGACACATATTGGTTGTATATGCTCTGGAGAATCCACTCAAATATTTTTGAAGGTGACTCCACTGGGAATATTGGCAGCCAGAAGGACCATAACGAGGAGCAATCCTAATGCTGAACCTGTTCAAGAAGTTTTTGATCCAGAGAGACTGATTTGGGAGGCTAGTAAGCTGCAAGGGTCAGTTATACCTCAGTCAGTCAAAACTATTTCTTTACCTGCCGAGGGTGCTACTTTTATTAATGATACATATGAAGATTGTGATGGAGAATTTGAGCTAGTGAACATTGTGACTAAGTCTGATTCCAGCCTCTCTGAAGTATTTTTGGACTCGTATGCATTTGAGTTATCCCGTACTTCCTGGTCACCTGAGATCTCAGAGTCTTTAGGTAGGTATTTTCAACCCTTGTTTGACCGAGAGTGCCCCCTATTTTTCGCTGAATTAGCCGCATTGAACTCCACTTCCAAAGAGCATTTTGTTGCCATATACTTATCTCCATCATCCAGTTTCATAACCCCTCATAGCTCTATAGTTCCTCATAGCACAGTGATTTCATCTGTCACACCAGCTTCATTTACTCTCGGAAACGCTATTATAATCCCAAGAATGGATAACATGTTTGCCCCTATACTTCTCACTGCTTCTCTTCATGACCTTCCCCAAGGATACTCCCAAAGACTCAAACAATTTAATGGGGAGAGGGGTTATTCAGTTGAGGAATACTTGGGATGGTTTTCAAAATGGGTAGACTTGGAGGAAGTAGACCATGATGATGTTAAAGTCAGACTATTATCCCAAAGTCTTGCTGGAGAAGCGAGGAAATGGTTCAAAAATATTCCGGACACCTCCATCCTAAACTATCAATATTTTCAATATTATTTAAAGGACAAATGGGCAGACAAGAAAAACCTTAAGCAGTATTTGTCCCAATACCATTCCATGAGGAGGAGGGAAAGTGAATCTATCCAAGAATTTTCTGACAAATTTATGAAGGCATATAATGCCATCCCTGCCCAGTTCAAACCTCTTGTTGGTTCTTCCCAGCTCCAATATGCTGAAGCCTTTGACAATGAATTTACCTTGTTGCTAAGTGAAATAATATCAGTCTCCCTAGCCAATATGATGAAAGATTCCATAGAGGTAGAGGTAAAACTGACTGTTGCTAGAAAGAAAAAGAGGGATGAGGGAGAATGGAGGAGAGATGAGGGAGATAGAAGGAAGGATAAAGAGCCCGAAAAAACTTCTTCCTCTAACTCACAAGAGGATAGGATGGACATGATGATGAAAGCCATGGTAACATTGATGGGGAGACTCACTGTGTACAATAGACCACCTCCCAGGGAAAATCAAGAGCAACATAATAGAAACCAGAATGTTAGAAGGCCCCAAGTCCTTCAAAATAGTTAGAGAGATCAAAGAAACCCTCCTAATCATCTTGTCAAGCCCCTGTTTCAAGAGAATTATGTGGAGCAGGAATATAGAAATGAAGATGCAGGTGAAATTCCCCAGTTGCACACTGGCTCATCCTCTGCCTTTTTGACCAAAGAAGAACATGATAATTCATGTCATGAAGTAGAGCAATTTCCTGCTAAGGAAACATAGGATTTTCAGAGGGGGTATCAACCTATTGTCATGGATTTGTAGAGGCAGATTAGTCTAAGGAACATATATGTTCCTGTTATGAGGAATACATATACAACAAACAAATCCTCTACAAGAAAACCGAAGAATAATCTATCCCCTAAGGACACCTCCAAGAATGTAATGGAGCCCAAAGGGAAAGAAAGGAAATAAGATAATCCAAGGAACCCAGATCAGTGACAAACCTATTTCAATTTAGAGGCTGAAATTCCAAAAATCAAAATCTTTTTCCCTCTAACAAAATTGTTTATAAATTCTAAATATAAGTCCCAAATCACGATTGTGTTGAAGCCTCTAGGAGAAGTCTCCACAATATCAGATTCCCTGAATCTTCAAGATGATAGTCCCATCATCCTATTTGGACCCCATGTAGATGAGTCTACTGATGAATATGTCCATCCCTTCTACGTCAGTCTAAACATTCATGATCCCTTCCTATCGTCAATGCCATGCTTGATTTAGGAGCTTCACACAACCTAATGCCCAGGAAGATCATGGATAAAATGGGATTGGAGGTGACCAGGCCTTACAAAGACCTTTTCTCTTTTGATTCCTGTAAATTTAAGTGCCTAAGATTGATAAAATATTTGGTCGTTGCTTTTTATTAGATCCCTACCAAAATCCTTGCCATGGATGTAGTGGTGGTTGACATTCCGACAAAGTTTGGAAAGTTGTTGTCAAGATCCTGGGTGTCCAAACTCAAGGGCACACTTCAAATGGATATGTCATATGCCACCATCCCTATTTTTCGTGTACAGAGGAGTCTTTATAGAGAGAAAAATTTGGCATACATGGTGAGTAGTGATGAAAGGCTCAATAACCACCCCATCTATTTGCTGGAAACGGAGATAGGATCATCAATTTTCTTTACAGAGGGGGGGAAAGACAATTTCGGTTCACAGAACACTTCTTTTGTCCCCACTTAGGAAGAAATTGAGGGATTGTGGAATGTGAACTTTGATGGGGTAGCATGCAAAGAAGGGCAGGAGCTAGAGTTTGGATAAAACCTGCAAGATGAAGTGCTCTAAATTATGCTTATAAATTATCCTTCAATTGCACAAATAATGAGGTAGAATATGAGGGTATGATGTTGGCAATTCATATCCTAAAATATTTCCAAGTCAGTAGGGTGGTGATACATGGGGAATCCGAGTTGGTGATTAAGCAAATGCAAGGTGAGTATCAGGCCAGACATCCCAGGTGAGAAGCTAGAGAAATGTTTCCCAGGTTTGATAGAATGCTTTGAAGAATGCAAGTTTAATCTGATTTCCAGAGTGCAGAATGGTATAGCTGATTCTTTAGCCACTTTTGTTGTTGTTTTCAAAATTCCCATGTACCCTAATAGTAGACATGAGATTGAGGTTAAGCACAAACCCTATGTCCCAAATAATCTTAAGAATTGGTAGGTCTTTGAGGATTACAAACAAATCCAAAGTTTCATTAATCTCAATGGGTATTTTGATGGATTTATCATTGATGAAGATAACATGCTCCTGGAAGGCTATATTCTCACCTAGGAGTTCCTGCAAAATCATACTAATGTTCCTAAATAAATTCCACGGGATTATGTTGATGTCCTTACTGAGGGTGTTGTTGTCTATGAAACTGAAGAAGCTATTGGGCCAGAATCGTAGAGGGTTGAAGGACAACAAGAATATTTAAACAATCTCTGTGGCAAATAAATCCTGCAGCTTAAAGGTAACTCTATCCCTAGGAGTTTAGTCCCTTTGGAAAAGTTGTTTGACCCAAATGATGTTGCTAAGGAGCCTCAACTTTTCCCAAGCTATGAGGACATGGAAGATGTGAATATTGGAAAAGAAGCTCATCCTAAAATCATCAAGCTCTCAAAAAAACTCTCTCCAGAGGCCAAACAAAAATACATCTAACTGATGGAGGAATACACAGATGTCTTTTCTTGGAGCTATAGTCATCTTAAGGCTTATGATACAAGTATAATTAAACACACTATACCAATAAAAAAGGATAAGATGCCTTTCAAGAAAAAACTAAGGAGAATTAACCCCAAGCTGCTACCCCTAATTGAAAAAGAAATAAATAAGCTATTTGAGGAAAAAATCATTGTGGCCCTCAGATTCTCAAGGTGGGTGTTCAACTTAGTTCCGGTGAGGAAGAAGAATGGAGAAATACGGTTGTACATTGACTTTAAAAATCTGAACAGAGACTCTTTAAAAGACCATTATCCTCTTCTTAAGATGGACCACATTCTGCAGAGGGTAGTAGGATCTCCACCTTGGATGGATTCTCGGGCTACAATCAGATCATGGTACACCCAGAAGACTAGGAGAAGACCACTTTCACTACACCCTGGGGTACCTTTATGTATGTGAAAATTCCATTCGGACTCATGAATGCAGGGGAAACCTTCCAGCGGGCCATGTACATATAATTTGTTGGTGAGAAGGACATGATTTTGGTTATCTATTTAGATGACATCATGATTTTTTCAAATTTCGATGAGGAGCATGTTGCACACCTGCTGAGAGTGTTCAAAAAATGCAGAAAGTTTGACATCTGTTTGAACCCAAAGAATTCCAACTTTTCTATGAAAGAGGGGAAGCTACTCGTGCACATAATCTCCCAGGAAGGCATCAAAATAGACCTGAAAAGAGTTGGATCCATACAGAAAATCGAGCTCCCTCAGAACAAGGTTGAGGTTCAATCTTTGATGGGAAGGGTGGTTTTTTGGGAAGGTTTATTGTTGCTTTTGTTGAGATTGTGAGGTATATGAATTGTATACTGAGAAAGGTCTAATGAGATCAAGTGGACACCTGAAGCAAAGCAACCTTTTGAGGACATAAAGAAGGCCATTCCAGAAGCACCTGTACTGGTAAACCCTGATTTCTCCAAATATTTCCTCATATTCTCATTTTCTTCAGAGCACACAGTGACAAGAGTATTGTTACAAAATAATCATGAGGGGAATGAGCAACCCATTGCTTTATACAACAAAACAATGAGAGATTCCCCACTGAAATACAACATTATGGAAAAGTGAGCTTATGCTTTGGTATAGGCCTTGAAGAATTTCTGGGTCTACATCCTGCATTCTCACATCATCATTTCTCATGTTCCCACTAGTGCAGTGAAGGATATTCTAACCCAACTAGATCTTGAGGGTAGAAGGGGAAAATGGATAGCAGTCTTACTTGAGTATGACTTGGAGATTAAGCCCACAAAGATGATTAAAGGTCAAGGTCTAGCCAAACTCATGGCACCGTCAAATTGTGATTTACTTAGCATGCACATGGTTGTTGAATTATCCATAGAAGAGAAAAACCTGAGGAACGACCACAACTACAAGTGGTTGAATATTTCCTGTCATCCCCATGGTATGCTGACATCATCTTCATGTTGCATCATTTACAAGCTCCACAAGAGATGGATAGGACAAGGGCCATATTCCTCAACAAGAAGGCAACAAAGTTTTTCATCTTAAATGGGAAGTTGTATTGGAAAGAGCCAAGAGGGGTTCTGTTGAACTATGTTAATGAACATGATGCAAAGAAGATCATGTAGGAGTTTCATGCAGGAGAATGTGGAGGCAATCATTATTGGAAGACCATTGTGAATTAAATTCTGAGAGCAGGATTTCATTGGCCCACCATATTTTTCGACACCCACAAGGAGATTGTTGCCTTCCATAAGTGTTAGATATTTGAAGGGATGAGGAAGCTTTTTCCATTTCCTCTGAAGCCAATACATGTTGAGGACCCTTTCCAGCAATGGGGATTGGATTTCATTGGAGAAATAAACCCATATTCATCAGGGAAGCACAAGTGTATTCTCATTGACATTGATTATTTCACCAAATGGATTGAAGCCATCCCAATTAGATAGGTCACTGAGATAGTAGTTATTCAATTTTTGGAGGAGAACATATTGTCAAGGTTTGGATTTCCTAGGAACTTGATCACTGACAGTGTTGTTGCATTCAAATTGAATAAGATGGTTTATTTTTGTTTCAAATATCACATACAGTTGGGGCATTCCACAGCTTATTATCCACAGGGAAATGGGTTGGCAGAGTATTCAAATAAGAGCCTAATTAGGATCATCGAAAAGCTGCTGCACGAAAACAAGAAGGCCTGGCACACCAAATTGAATCATGATTTGTGGGCTGATAGAATCAATGTAAAGAAATCCATTGGAACCTCACCATTCCAACTAGTCTATGGTTCTGAGGTAATTTTTCCTAGTTCTCTGAGTTTTCCAGTGATGAGGTTGTTACAGGAGGAAGATGCTGAAACCCACCCAACACAGAGAAGGATGTATTAGTTGCTTGAACTGCAGTAACAAAGAGAGAATATTTTTGGCAAAACTCAGAAGTTTCAGGATAAAATGAAATACATCTTTGACAAGAGGACAAAGCCTGAGGATTTCCAATTGGGGGATGTAGTTTTTTAGTGGGATGCACCCCATGACGAGAAGGGAAAGCATGGAAAATTTGATCACCTTTGGAAGGGGCCTTAAAAAATTGCATATTTCAGAGGGAAGAATGCCTACATACTAGAGGAGATGGAGGGTGTTCTTGTGTCAAGAGCTCCCATAAATGGGAGGATCCTGAAGCACTATTTTCTTTGAAGTGAGTTCAATGTTCCATGTCATTGTATATACCATTTTATTTTAACATTTCATGCGTGGATAACTCTCTAGCAAACTTAAATCCTGAGGTGAAGGCAGTAAGTTCTCCAGGAAGAGCTATCATTTGGTTTTCTTTTCTTTTGAAGATGGGGTTGAAGGCGCTAGCAATTTTTTTGAGGCAATGGGCCTTTGAGATAAAGAAAAAGTGTGTAGTTGACTGGGGTTTTTTCAAGTACAGTAGGGCCTAATGGATCAAGAACTTGGTCTACTGTTCTTTGCTACCTCGCAAGGAAGATAACATCCCCAATTGGAGCCGGTTGTTAGCACCATGACTGGGATAAATGGTCAGAAAGGGGGCCAGATTAGAGTAAATATAAGGTGAGGTATAAAAATCCATGTCTTATGATCTAGAGGTGTGTGGAAAGGGTTTGAAATTTTTTAGAAGGCTTATTTATAATCCTGAAGTATCAAAATGGTAAAAAATACTTAGGTGCAACCTTGGAAGTAAGCCTTATATGAAAAATATGCTTCAATGATAAGTCTCAGTGACAATAGAAGGAAGATATCTGCCATGAAGGAGATTGATGACCATAAACCAGTCTGCAAGGGCAAGCATGCATAGGAAAATAAGATCTAGAAATCAACAGAATTGGGTCGAGCTAGCAGTTTCAACGGTGGAGATATGAGATGAAAAGGATCAAACACTCCAGAAGGATCCCACAATAGAAAGGTGTGAGGAAGATAGAGGATCCACCAAAATAAGATGAGATTCGTGATTGATCTTAGATCGACAGCTAGGGATGAACCCACAAAGAAATCAATGGTTTGGAAAAAGGCAACAGGAAAAGGATGGAAGCAAAAAGGTGGAGATCTAGATGTGAGAATTTGTAAACCCGCACTCTGCAATCCACCATTTTGCAAAATGAAAAAGCTGGAAGCAAAAAGGAAGAAGTCCAGATGTGAGAATTGGTAAAACCACACTCCTCAATATGCCATTTTGTGGAAAGGAAAATACAAAAGAAAAAAGGCAAAAGTTTATATGTGAGAATTGGAAAACCCGCACTCCGTAATCTGCCATTTTGCAGAAAGGAAAAGTTGGAAGAGAAAAGGCAGAATTTCGGTCATTAAAATTGGTGAACCCACGATTCACAATACGTGATTTTGCGGAAAGGATCTTGATGAATGATGGTGATGAGAATATAAAATAGAGGGCGTGGATTTGATTCAAAATAGATCTATGGCTGAGATCTATTCCACAAGGAGAGCACGCACACTCCAAAATCTGAGAGGAGAATCAACGGAAAATGGAAGAGGCTACAGAGCAGATAGTGGTTGTCCAATCAGATGTTATATAGTTGAATAAGAAGGGGTTGAGGAGCCTCTACTTAGACATCAAAACCACTCCTTCACCCTTTCAATAGAAGGTCATTTGAAGATGCTCTGAACCATCGTTTTCATCAAGCGAACCTGGGGCCCCAGATTCTAAGGTTTTCCATTTTGGTCAGTCACGCACACCCCAGCATGCTTTCTCCATTTGTTTTATGATCATGGTGAATCTGCCACCTCATAATTTGTTAGGATTTTATATGTTTGGGTTTAATTCCCATGATGTGACTAATTTTGGTGCTCCATTTCGAGATTCTTCTCGGGAGAAAATTGAACTATAAATGTAACCTCAATAGAGGAGACAAGGGTTCCACATTCATTTTGTAAGCCTATGTGCTTGGTTTTGTAGCTTTGAACTTTCTTGGAAGTAGTTAATGTAGAAGTATGTTATGAGTGTTTGAGATTCATCACAGTGTTCAACATTCAGTCTGTGTTTTCATGTATGCTCCATTTCAATGTATGTGTGAAGTTCTATTAATAAGTTTCTAGTTGTATGTAAGGAATTCGTTCTCTGTTAAGCGCTCCTTTCATCAAAAATCATATTTGTTATGTTTTTATGATGAATGTTATGGAATTCATCCTCTGTTAGGTGCTCCATTTCAGTTGTCATCCTTTATTTTTGCTGCTGCTAAAGGTGTCTCAAGAGATTCATCCACATATAGGTGCCTCTTGTTTCACTGGGATTCTTCTCATTCCCCCTTGCGATCTCTTAAAAGTTATTTGACTGAATGTTAATGCTCATGTTGCCTCAAATTGTGAAGGATAATCACTTATCATTTTTTATGTAATCCCCTGGAATGTTTCATCCTTCGACTCCATTTCCCAATGGTGTTTTGTGTTTGTATGTCTTACACTCTTTAAAATACAAACAACCTTCTCCCATCAGAAATATAGCCTTCTGAATGTTTGGTGTGAGACATATGTGTATGTGAATGGTCTTGTTACACTGAGAGAGCCCTCTCTGGATGTATAGGCTAGAATACAGCCTAAAGGTTGGTTTGAAATTGTTACCCCAGTGATTTCATACCACAACCATAGGAAAATTACTGGGTGATAACACCTCCCACATTTGTTTGATTGTTCCTCCTGCATGTAATCATTCAAATCCCAACAGTTGGTTAATGTTTGTCATGTTATGATTAAGAATTGGAGAGGAAAATGGGTCTTATAGTCAATCCCAAGTGATTGACACCCATTCTCAATTGATCTTGAATGTAATTGTAGTAGTTGTGATATTCACGGTGGAAAAGGATGAAGTCACTGGGATGGTGCATTTTCAAAAGGGTAGTTTAAGAGACAACGAGACCCATTATTGTTGGATGCTACCTGCAAGGTGAAATTAAGGGTTTAAATAAATGTCTAAACACTTTAGGAAATATAGAGGAGGGTGTAGTGGAGATTTCTCTCTGGCTACGTGCAAAATCACCTACCTTATATCAAAGGGATATAAAGGTAGAGTTCTTGGTGCAAGGGAAATACTCAAACCTTGACTTATAAACAAACAATAACAAATATTTTTAGATTTTCTAATTTTAATAAACAAATGTAACATACCTTTAAAAAGTGGGCCACTGTAGTCATTTGAGGATGTGGTCTAATGGATTCCATGATCTGGTTCTATGATTTTCTCCACCTATGGTTGTCAACGGGAATATGAATCAAGGAGTGTATGGAATAAAATCAACATACATTGTGGAATGGTGTGGAAAAAGGTGTGACTAAAAGTGGTTTTAGGAGTGAAAAGTTCAAAATCTATGGAATGCAAAAGTGTTTGTGGGGATACCTTCACAATGTATCTATAGGATGATCTAGGATTTTGTTACCCATGGTATTGGTCCATGGTTTTTCATAGTGCATGGTATTTGTCCATGGTTTATGACCCATTCTCATTTCAGGGATTTTTGGTCCTTTTTTGTGAGAATGGGGTTTTGTTGCAATAAATGCACATCTTCCCAGTATTTATAAGAGAATGAATAATGATTTTTGGACCAATTTAGAGGGAATTTAATTGTGAGGGTCAAAATGGAGGGAATAATGATGCATAATTATGGTGTGGACCATAGAGAGCTATGTGGAAATTTTTTTGTGTTAACATATTTCCCCATGATGTGTGAGGGCAGGAACTCATCATATGGCTGACAAACATCATAGGATCAAGGGAGAAATGGTGACAATGATCGAAAAACCAGAGAGAACCGTGGAGAGTCGGAGTCTCCTCATTCGTACTGCAGTGGATTTTGATTTGTATTACTTCTAAAAAATGGATGAGGTACATATAATATCAGACATATATATGGATGAGGCGGATATACCCATGCTCGTGTCAATGTATCAGTATAAAAATGGTGATTAAGGATCAAACAAGGGGAGCCAATAAATACATATAACTAGTAGAACATAATGGTGGCCTCAATGGGAGGATGAATACAAATACAAATCTAAAGAAATGGAACATAGAAATAATGACATTATCTTGGAATGCAATATCACAATAGCTAATGCTCTATTGAATCTGAAGGTGTACACAACTAAATGGACTCGATGACTGAGTCCATGCACAATAAACAACATCTAATACTGTAGATATACAAAAGCATGATACCAAGGGGCTTCCTAAGATTGTCGCCAACGCAACCTGAATATCACAAAGAACATGAAACTGTATGGGTCCCAAAGAGACTCACCAATTTTCTAGAGTTGTCTGACAACTAGTATCTTCGACCAAATAATGAACTAACCAATACCGTGTATGAATCTCAATGGTGCGATAATGTAATCAAAGTTGAGCATGTGAGACACAACCAAACCAAAAGGAACTTTCAAGTGCTCCAAGGATCTCATCAATGACTTGGATGAAACCAAGATACAGGGACCTCTAAATCTATCCTCTGGAATAGATGTGTTGACGTTGACAGAGGGAGACCTGCAACTACCAAGGAAATGAGGTTTCCTTGATAGAAGAACGAGGGGGACATCCATGGATATGGAATAATAATGGAATTGAAACACTAAATGGGGAACAAGGTTAGGATAAGAGTACCAGGGACTCAAACTTCCTTTGTTCAGAGTATAATAGCAGGGATGACCTGGCAGTAGATGACACTGACTCATGGGGAGGGAATTGTAGTTGTGGGACCGGGGAGATGACTACAATGGGAGATACTTGGGGAAGGCACTGGAAAAGTGATATCCATAGGATCCAAGGGAGACTCATTGCATAGTAATTTGAACAAAGGGAACCCAATAGGGGGAATGATGTTGTAGTGTGATACTATGTACAATATGGGTGGGAATTGAGGGGCACCATTTGGGCCTTCTTCATAGTTCAAGGAACTCGTATAAGGGATAGAAGTATGCTCAGTATGATACTATCTCATGGATTTTTGTCGATCCTAAGACGGTAAATGCTCGATGGTGTTTTCATGGTTAGAGAGTCTGAAAGCATGTAGAAGACTCCAATGTGTCTCTTTTTCGTAAAATAGTCTCCTAGGCCTGAAAAAGGTACAAAGGAAAACTCTCCTAGCTGAAAGGGGAAAATAGATTTATTTTTCGTGGGTAGTCCAACTGGGATGAAAAAGGATAAACCTATACCGATTGAATGGACATCCAAATACTTTTACGAGTATGAACAAAACCAAGTTTGCTCGACCATCTTTTCTTTATGAGAGGGTTGGAAAAGAGCTTAAATACAACCCATTAGTGAGATTTTTCATAGAGTATGGTCCCAATGTCCAAAAAAGCATAAAAGGGTAGAAATGGAAATGTTCCTATATGCAAGGTGCTAGGGTGGTCCTTTTCTTTAATTGGTCTACATAGTCCAAAAAAGGGATAAAATATACCACATAGACACCCTTTCAAATACTTTAACGGGTGTGAAAGGAGGCAAGCTTTCTCAACAATATTTTCATTCTTTGAGGAGTCAGAAAAGAGGTTAACATAAACTCCATAATGGTCAGTCAAGCAAGGAGGAGTTGTTCAATGTGCCAAAAGGGATGATGTTGGGATCATGGCTGACGAGGAGAAAAAATAACAGTGGAACACTGGTGGGGCCTCCTTGAAAGATGATGAATAGTGGTAAAATAACGCAAATTTTTCAGTATGGATGGAGCGGATGGCTCATGAACATGTCAATACAGAAGGGGTTTGAATTGTCTTGTAGCACACAAATCAAGGTAAGTCTGGGAAATGGCCTGAAAAAAGTAGGGAGAAATTCAAGTATATATTCGTCGTTACAAAAGTGGCACCTGGATAGATCAGAGGGATCTTTCATGGTTGATGAGGGGGAAGGAAGGCTGGAAATTGAGATCATAAAGATGGTGTTAATGGTATCCGAGGAAAAGTTGAAGGGTTTATTTCCTTGAGGATAGTGATTTCAGACTTAAGGGAGTACTCGCATAAATTAGAGAGGAGGGATCGGTAGTCAGGAAGGTTTGGGAAATGATGGGAATAATGACCATAGATGCCACAAACTTCACACTAGTGGTTCATCCATAATGATTTGTTCTTAACCACATGTATGTTTTGTACATTAACAACTGGAGTGTCATCGGTCTGTGACTATTGTGCGCATGTGGTTGCGATGAAACGACAAGTCAGGATAATTTTGTGTAGTGTGGCCAAGGACATCACATAAGGCACAAGTAGGAGGTGGATGTGGTTCAGTTGGGGATTTTGGTGCCTTGATCCTAGTCTTTGTAAGAGGAAGGGGTGGATGAGTGATGAAGGAGTAGTTGGTTGCGTAACAAGAGGTGGATGCGACACTATCTCAATAGGTTGGACTAGTGTCAGCATAATTTGTGCTGTTGGGGTGGGGTTGGGTGGATCAAGGTACCCCATTCGAATGCCTAAAGTTAATCCTGAAATGTTAAGAGTAGCCATGACCAGTTTACTTACGATTCCAAAGGGTGGAAATAGAAATGGGATGGTGTGTATGGGAAATGAACCCCAATAATTCCACAGAGAAAACTGGGGGAGGTACGGTCTATGGTTGGGGTTGTGGCTAAGGATGCGATGAGGTCGAGAGTTTACTAGATGTGATGGTGCACAAATTTGATATTTCATCCATAAAGAGAGGAGGCGGTAGGGACAAAAAGGTGTCGATAAAAGGGGCTCTATTAAACGGGTTTGTACGAACAATAGACAAGGAGGGGATGGATACACTATCGATGGTTTTTTTGATGGTAGGGAGGATATGATCTAGAGTGGTCAGTCCTTTGGGATCACAGTATGCCAATTGGTCAATGGTCACAATATTCCCATATTGGGGGAACATCAGGAGTTAGAATACGGTTGAAGCAATGCCTTGCATTGTGTACATGTAATTATGTCCAAGGAGAAGGTTATATTCTAGTTGGGCATTCACAACCTAGATGTTGATCAACACAGTTTTACCTTCCAACTCAATGGGGACATTCGTGAGAACGCCTTATGGTTAGGTATCCCAACCATTGTAAGCGCATAGGGAGGTGGTTGAGGGTTGAAGGGTTGGGGATCCTAACTTCTTCCAAATGAAGGTTGACATAACACAAGTGGACACACCCTCATCATTGATGCATCAATGAATGAATAAATTCCGAATGGTGACAGGAACCTGGAAGGCTATGGATGAAGGAAATTGAGGTTCTCTTTGATCCAATTCAAAAGTGATCAAACTGGACTCAAAGGGGTCGACAACACTTAAATATGATAACAAGGCTTTGTGTTGTGAAGGACAATTTCTCAAGACTTCTAGAGAAGACATGGCTAAGGGATATTGGGCCAAATCGTCGACAATATTGTAATTGAGAACGTTTCTAGAAGGGGATTGTTTGCAATGCAATGCAAAGGGAACCTAGGGACTTTGTGTGTCTCTTTCATGGGGGTCTCGACAAATGTAAGCACATATCGAGAGAAATGAAGGTAGACTCCATGGAGGGATTAACGGTTTCTGTGGTGGATAAATATTGGTTGTGTTGAGTCTGTAGACATCAGACGATAATGTCATAAGATGATGGACACTAGGATCAATGGGTTGACTTGAATAAGTGGTTGCAATATTTTTTTGTATCAATGTTTTCATTGCAACCATTCCTTAATTCGGTAATGGGTTCTATAGCACCACAGGTGGAGGAGCTTGTGGTGTTGGATTTGTCTATACTGGAGCAGAAGCATTGGTTTCACATTTATTTTCTTCTTGTAATAGGTGGTGAACTCAATGCATATGGGGGAACTGGTGTGTATAATGGCCATAAACATCATAAATGGTACATGGATGGTTAGTTCTTAACTGAGGGTTCTTCCTAGGTCTAGGTGGATGTTGGGGGTTCTTTGTAGGGGCATTGGATCCATTGTTGTTAGGAGGGTTGGGTTGGTGACCACCCCCTTAAGGTTGGTTGTTTCCTTGGTCCCTACCTCTCTGCCTTCTTACCTTCCTTTGTTGGTTATTAGGGGTGGGTTGATTGGGGAGGTTCTACTGAGGGTAAACATGTCCTTGAGGAACAAGAGGAGTTGGGTTCGGAGAAGGTGTAGGTTGCACATGTGGTGGGTAGTAGGAGGGAGTGGATGAAGGGGATTCAAAACCTACCGTATATCCATTACAAGCAGGTGCCAGGAAACTCAGTCCATGAAAGTGAGGAATGGGTGCGAGAGATGCATATGAAGGTGTGGCTCCGGAATGAGTCATTGCGCATGAAAAATCAGGGGCATAGATGTGTTGGGAAACACTAGGGGTGTTACTAGAGTGAGGCAACAACGAAGTAGAGGTTGTGTACAGGTGGGGGTGCTAGGTAATGGAGCCATTGACTCCATCAACAACATGGGATTCCCCCAGCTTATCGCGTCATGAGGAGCCAACATGAGGAGAATTAGGTATGATGGTGTAAAGGTAACCTGATTGGGCATAGATAAGGTTGAACTACTGTTCTTTGAGGATTGATTCTTCCTCAATTTTTGGGCTCTCATATGCAACATCCTTGGCGATAGTGGGGATTAAGTTTTTAAGAAACCAATCAAGGAAGATCATGTCATCTAATTTGATTTTTCACAAACTACGGAAATGACGCCACTCATGGATGTGATATTTGATATGGGTAGTAGCGTTTTGTCCACATGATAACAATATTTCCACACCCTTATCGTAACTAATGGGTAACTAGAAGTACTAGAAGAACATCAAGGCTAAATATGAAAAACTAGGATAAGTGGCATGGGTCAGGTCAATGTACCATTTGGTTGCAACACTAGTGAGTGTGCGCTGGAATAGCTGCAATTGGATAGAATCGTCCACTATGATGTTGGAGGAATACCATAAGTGGAATGACATGATATGGTTCTAAGGGTCTTCTCCCACATTTCCCTCAAACTTAGGGATGTCTGAAGGGAGTTTGTTAGGCATGAGAGATCACAACAGGTCATGATGGATGGGGTCATTTGTTAACCCCACCAAATCAGGAAAGTTGAGACTAGCCATAAATGGTACACTAGGGCCTAAACTGGATCTGGGAGGGACAACAATCGTGTTGGGGATGGTGGACATGGTGTTTGGTTCTGTGGGGATGACTCTCGACAGTATAAGTAGGCACTGGAATGGTGTGAATATCCAAGATAGTGGTATAAGGGCCAATACTCCCATGCATGAATACAGGAATGGTGGGAACCATGGTTGCTTGAGTGGATCCAGCACTAGTGGGTAGTGATCCAGCAAGAGTCTATGCGATGACAAGGGACCCACTAGGACCAAGGCCTATGGATCCAGTAGAAGGGATACTTTGTACGACAGGTGGAGTGCTCACAGGTCCACTACCAAAAATTCCTCCTGAAAGGGGTTAGGAGGTGTACCATCCATGGGGCTAGATGGGATAGTGAACAAGGTAGGTTCACATTGATAGGAATATGAATCTGAATCGAATGTAGTGTATGGTTCTAAAGGTAGTGAACGATGTTTAATATGGATTCGATGATGGTGGTTCAAGGAACCAAACTAAGGGGTATGCCCCCTAAGTCTCTGAGAGTAGCATGGTAGAGAAATGGTGACATGATGGTGTGTTATATGATGAATGAAGGATAAAGGGTGTCGAAGGCAATCTATAAAATCCAAATACAACCCAGTGTGTAGAAGGAGAGATAATAAATGGTGGCACAAAGGCCAAAAAGAAAGCTCTAAAATCGAACTACAACAGTGTGTCACAACAGATGAGTTTACAACAAAGTGGCTAGAAAGCCAACAATCAACACTATCTATGATGAAAATGACGCACTAACCTATGGGGTATAAGTGCAAGCAAGCTCCAAGATACAGGATGGAATCCCTTCACAAATCGTATCCTATGTTGGGTGATTAAATCCACGGTCAAACAATACAAAATGGAAGAAAAAAAGGCTAAGAGAATCCCACTACCGAGAGGGACCTCGGGTAAAATATCCCTAAGTGACTGGAAACTAGGATACCTCATTCATGACACGTTTGGGATGGTTTCCTAGAACTTCATCCCTTTATTCCTTGTCACCCGGTATGGGGGACAACCTGCATGAGGAGGACTATGAAGAGATAGCCTTTTGTACATAGTGGAGTGCAGTATTCCACCCAAACTTCCAGAATCCCTTCACTGCGGCTTACCCCCATAGAGAGGGATCCCCCCCAATAAACTGGTTGTGACCGTGTCAACAAATACTAGAGGATTTTGGTTCCCTATAAGCCAACAACTATGTCTCAAATGTAAGTGACAAAGGGGGGTTATTTGGGTTCCTATCCCTAGTGTCCTAACCTAACTACAATATTGTTTCAGTCCTCAAATGAGGCTACAATGTTGGTTGAGTTAAGATTAATTTTAGGCTCAGCTTGGGGTTATGGACCAAGAGTTTAACTTAATTTGTCATATGTGTGCATGAGTGGAGTGTGATCTCTAAAACCCAGAGCTCTTTGCTAGAGATGCATATGCTGAAAAATAAATAACAGTATTGAAAGTAAATGCTTTTCAACACATAAAAACTAATTCTTCCAAATAAAAGAACATATGTAAGTAAACAAGCACATTAGGAACTCTACAGGGTGTAGGAAACAAACTGGGGGTCTCAACTACCAAGATCAACTAGGATAGGCTCACATACAAGCAAAGGGGGGATGAAAAGCACACCAAGGAGATGTAGGCAATCAAATCTTGAAAAATACAGTCAGGAAAGGGGCATAACACAGACAGGGGGTCTGGAATGGATTTGAAACACCTTAAACAGTTAAAAAATATGTAGATCACACATGCTTGTGGAACAGGTGTAGCTAGGGTCACACTGGAATGAGAAAAAACCACGAATGAGACATAAAAATAGCCAAAGAACATTGATCGCACTTAACAGGGGTTTTTGTGTGACAAATCACACCAAATAGGGTCATAGGAGATACTTGGGTCGATATGGAAGGTAAGACAAGAATGATATGGAATTTTGGTCCAGGTCACACTTATCGAGGAAAAATGAGCAACCTAGGTTGCGCTTATCAAGAAAAAAGGTGCGACCTAGGTCAAGTCTTTCTATTGAAATTGTGTGATCCGAACAAAATTGGAATTGTTTTGTGAAAAAATGTCGGTCAAGGCCCGAAGGGGAAGGAAATATGAATGGACTGGTTCAGATATTCCAAAATGGGTTCATATATGTGATGGATGAGGGTACCCAAATAAAACAAATATGCAAAAACAAATATCCAAGAGGATAGAGCTAGCAGAGTCGCCAAAATTGTAGTGGATATTTCTCTCCATCTACATGAAAAAGAACCTACCTTATATCAAAGGGATCTAAAGGTAGATTTCATGATGCAAGGTAAATACTCAACCTTTATTTACAAGCAAACAATAACAAATAATTTTTAGATTTTCTAGTTTTAATAAACAAATGCAACATACCTTTAAAAAGTGGGCCATTGCAGCTGTTTGAGGATGTAGTCTGATGACTTCCACGATCTGGTTCTTTGATTTTTTCCACCTATGGTTGTCAACTAGAATCTAAATCAACGTGTGTATGGATTAAACTCAACATACAATGTGGAATGGTGTGGCGAAATGTGTCACTGAAAGTGGTTTCAGGAGTGAAAAGTTGAAAAGTTTTGGAATTTAAAAGTGTTTGTGGGGAGACTTTCACAATGTATTTATAGGACGATCGAGGATTTTTTTCCCATGGTATTAGTCCATGGTTTTTCGTACTGCATGGTATTTTTCCATGGTTTATGACCCATTCTCATTTTAGGATGTTTTTTTCCTTTTTGGGAAGAATGGGGGTTTTGTTGCAATAAATGCACATATTCCCTATATTTATGAGAGAATGGATAATGATTTTTGGACAAATTTAGAGGGAATTTAATTGTGAAGGTCAAAATGGAGGGAATAATGATGGGATAATGATGTATAATTATGGTGTGGACCATAGAGAGCTATGTGGACAATGTTTGGTGTTAACAGAGGGCATGCATCTGACCACCTCCTCAACTTTGTAAGGGGGAAATGGAAAATGGACATGGCTCAAGGAATAACAAAGGAAAATAGAGTAATAGACTAGAATTTCATGGATGAAGGGACACACATATTGCATATTAGGGACCTGGTAAAGGAAGTGTGTGCATCTCTTATCCTGCTTCCAAGAAGAAAACCGGAATACTATGATTTTCACTAGATTCCCTCTTTGACCTAGTGACTCACGCTGTTGATTACATCACTCCTCCCCCTGCTCATGGAATACGCAACTTCATGGAATACTCATCTTCCACTACCAATACCTACAACGCATTTTGGTGGCAAGCACCGAGGACAAATGTTGTGAGAAACCACAAATGTTTGGAAGGACAATTGGAGATTACATCATGATCATGCCACCCATATATTGAACACTATTCTTGATCCATAAATTATTTTTTAATTTTATTAATAACCATTTTGGTACTTTGGTCCACATGTTTTTTCTAATCCATATCATGTGCCCATTGACACCTCTCTATATCAATGAATAAATCAACCTGTACACAGTTTGTGATCCTAGTTATATACCATTATTTGTAGTTGCATGACGTTGAGTGTTGTTGATAGTTGTCATGAGTTTGTGATATTCATGCAAGAAATGAAGTATTGTAGAGGAGGACTAATCAAATCTACCATTTAAATTTCATTTTGACGAAAAACGAGTGGACATCGGTAGCCAAGTTCACATAGGTAGTAGGCACAATGTTTTGGGCTAGTTTCGGACCTAGTAGTTGTTCTCTGTTGTTACAATTGCAATTGTTGACAGGTTTTCACACCTTAGATCATATCCCCAAGTGACTCAAGAGTTAGAGTTGATATAAACCTACTAAGATAATAACACACTACAACAAATAATCCCTACATAAGAATTTTAGTCTACAAGTAATTGAATGCATTTCGATACTAACATGGAATCACCTTTATAATATCTCAACTCCCTCTATCCATGTTTTCATAATAACTTTAAGACAATTGTAAAATATTTCCATATAGGTTCACAATTTTATGTGTTTACTTGAATAAAGTGTTGGAATATGGATAACACTAAGAGGGGGGGTGAATCAGTATTATCAACTTTTAACCATTTAAATCACTTTTTTAATTTATGCATTAAAACACATGATCAACAATAACACACATAATACAAATTTATTGTGGAAGCCCAATTGGGTAAACCACCAATACTTTCTATTACTGCAAAATTGTGTTTACAAATATTTTATGCACTCTTCTATAGACAAGGATGGTATTACACCCTTATTTACCAGCAACTAGTGGAAGGAGGCTTCAACCCCTTGGTTTTATCAATTGTTACTGAAAGGATGCTACGACACCCTATTTTCCAGCTACCACTGCAAGGAGGTTGCAACCCCCTAGTAAGCATGTTGCTTACCCTAGAACCTCCCAACCTCCCTCATATGATAATTTCATCTTTGACTGTACTTCAATCGATCTGTCAATTGAAAGTGCAAAGACAATTTCTCTCACTCATCATTATGTCTATAAATACCCTCTAACACATTTTTTGTGAATGCATCTCTTCACCATTGTTCCTTTTCATTCTTACATCGTGCCTCTTCATGAAAAATCAATTCTTCATTTTAACAATTCTTTAAATCTATTTAGGTTTATCAGTCATACCTTTTCACAACAAAATCTTATCAAAATTGCCTCTCTGCAATGATAATTCTTCACTAGAAATTCTTTCGAATTTGTCTTTTTCGCAATGATATTTCCGCAATAGATTCTTTCTACAACCATCCCGATCCATCAATCCATTGCAGAATATTTCATGTTCGTCGATCAAACACGCAGATTTACCTCTATAATCATCTTTCCATGATTTCCTTAGCTTTCCGCAATTGTCTTTCCATAACAACCTTTCCTTGTCATTGACTTCTTGCGAACTCTTCCCTGACCGTTGATCTGCGATCAAATGTGGATTGCGGATTACAGATTTTTGTTTTGAATTTTCTAAAAATTTCCTTTCACAACTAAATTTCTGCAAGATACTTTCCGCACCGTTGATTTCTTGTGGATTCTTCCTTAGCTGTTGATCTTTAGGTCAAATGCGGATTACGAATTGTCAGGTTTTGAAACTTCTTAAAAATGATTCCGTAATTTGATTTGTACAATATTTCTTCTACGTCGTTGATCTTATGTGGACTCTTTCCTAATCGTAGATCTTTAGATCAAATACGGATTGTGGATTGTGGGTTTTCCAAATTTCTTAAAAGTGCTTCCGCAATTTGCTTTCCACAAGATTTCTTCTACGTCGTCGATCTTATGTAGACTCTTTCCTAGTCGTTGATATTTAGATAAAATGTGGATTGTGAATTGCAGGTTTTCCAAATTTCTTGAAAATACTTCCACAATATTTCTTTCACACCATCGATCTCTTGCAGAGTCTTTCCTGACCGTCGATCTTGAGGATTATGGGTTTTCCAATTTTGTTCAAACTACTTCTGCAATTATTTTTCCGCAATTGTGCTTCCGCGTCATCAATCTCTTGCAGAATATTTTTTGAGCATCAATCTTACGAATTGTGGAATGTGGAACCACTCTTTCCCATTATGGACCCTCCGCAATTCTCTTCGACAACTTTGTCTCCGCATTTATTCTGAACCGTCAATTTCCTTATGGGTTCAATCATGACCATCGATCTACGATCAAATGTGGATTGCGTATCTTCACTTTTCTTTGTGCAGAAATCATTCACCACCGTTGATTTCTTTGTGGATTCAATCCTAACGATTGATCTACAATCAAATGTGTATTTGTGGATATTCACTTTTCTTTGTGCAAACATCATTCACCATCGTCGATATTCTCAAAATCGGCCTTCACAATTTCTCTCGACTGATCTAGACTGTCTAATTTTTCACTTCACTCTAGTGTTCGAGAATTTTATTTTCCGTGCATATTTATTTTGTGGATCTTATTATAGACCATTGATCTCTGTCTCTCAAATGATCCGGGTCCTCGAAAATTTCTTTGGCACTTCCATTGCTTGATTTTTGGATCTGTCCAAATCTTCTTGGCACTTTGGACTATTATCTACCACTGTTCACTTTGTATATATTTCCCCTATCATCAACCATGTCATCGATATACAATTCGATCTTTGGAATTTCTTTGTCATCCATCTTGTCTTTGGTTATTCCTTTGTTATTACTAAAATTCTTTGACATCAATTACAACTATTTTCAACAATCTCCCCCTTTGACATTGATGGAAACTCCTTAATTTTCTCCCCCTTTGAAATTAATGACAAAGGTTTCTTCTTCTTGATAGCTCCCCTTGTCAAGATATCTCCCCCTGACATGATTCCTTTTGTCCTTTTTATTCATTGTAAGGAGATTACTCCCATCTTTTTCCTAAGATGTTCAAATGCTTCTTTGGGTAGTGGCTTTGTGAAAGTATCAGCTTTATGTTCTTTGGTGTCAACATATTCTCATTTGACAACCTTTTGTGACACTTGATCTCTTAGAAAGTGATATTTTATTGGTATGTGCTTTGTCTTGAAGTGAATTATAGGGTTCCTTGATATATTTATGGCACTCATATTGTCACAACTTATCAATATTGATCTTCATATTTTACAAGTAAATATTCTAATGTATGTTTCATCCAAATGACTTGAGTACAACATGATGTAGCAACAATATATTCAGCCTCTATTATAGATAGTGATATGGAGGATTGTTTCTTACTTAACCATGATACCAAACAATTTCCCAAAAAGAATGTTGCTCCACTAGTACTCTTTCGGTCATCAACACTTCCTTCCCAATCTGCATCAGTGAATGCCTTTAGAGTGAATTTATTGTTTTTTGGATACCATAATCCATAATCCATAGTACCTTTTATATATCTAAGAATTATTTTTACTGCAGCCACATGTGTTTCTTTTGGGGCTGATTGGAATTTGGAAACCAAAATACAGCTTGCATTACATCTGGTGTGGTAGTTGTTACATATAATAAACTACCAATCATTGACCTATACATAGTATGATCCACTTCTAAGGATTCATAATTATTTCCTAATTTACAACTAGTGACCATAGGAGTACTAACAGGTTTGGATTCTTCCATTTTAAGCTTCTTCAATATTTCTTTGATATACTCAGTTTGAGAAATGAAAATCCCTTTTTTTGATTGCAATATTTGTAAGCCTAGAAAGAATGTTAGTTCTCCTAACATTGACATTTCAAATTATTTCTTCATTTTTTATGCAAAGTTTACACTCCGAATTTTTAGATCACTTCCAAATATGATATCATCTACATAGACTACCACAATGATCATATTTTCATTTTCAAACTTTATGTAAAAATTATTGTTAGTGGCCCCTCTTTCATATCCTTGTTTTAAATAATTGTCAAGTCTAGAGAACCATGCCCTTGGAGCTTGTTTAAGGCCATAGAGAGATTTCTTAAGTTTGCACACATAATTTATGTTTTTTGACAAGAGAAAAACTTCATGTTGCTCAATATAAACTTCTTCTTCAAGTTCTCCATTAAGTAATTCATATTTTACATCCATTTGATATACCTTAAGGTTTTTATAGCATGCAAAATCTAAGAACATCCTGATGGATTCGAGTCTTGACACATGTGCAAAATTTTCTTCAAAATCAATGCCTTCTACTTGAGCATATCTTTCACATACTAACCTAGCCTTGTTTCTTGTCACATGACCATGCTCATTGATTTTTTTTTAAATATCCGTTTGGTTCCAATAACATACATATCCTTAGTTCTTGGGACAAGTTCCCAAGTTTGGTTCTTTTCTATCTGATCAAGTTCTTCATTCATGGCACTGACCCAATCCTCAATTTTGCAAGCTTATTTATATGTTTTGGGTTCTATTATTGAAAGTAGTGTTTTTTCTTCATCAATTAATTTTCTTCTTGTTTTAACTCATGATTCTGTGTCACCAATTATTTTATTTTCGGGATTATTTTCTAGACCCACCTAGATGGTGTCTTTGTGTCTGATATTAAGGAATATTCATTCTCATTTTCATGTGATTCTTCTTCCTCTACTCTTTCTTCTTCTTATTCTTCAAATTATATTCCTTTTTTGTACTTTCTTTCTTTCTTTTATCATCTACTTTTTCATCATCAATTTCTTCATCATCCACACTTCCTTAAATTTGTATTCTTCTTGGTTTAGTATCATCAACAGTTACATTTGCAGTTTCTATGATCTTTTGCGACCTTAGATTATAACACATGTATTCCTTTTTGGTGGAAGAATATTCAAGAAATATGCCTTCATCGATTCTAGATTCAAACTTCCCTAGATTATCATCATCTCTTTTTATGTAGCATTTACTTCCAAAGACTCTAAAATATTTAACCGAAGTCGGCCTTCCAAACCATAGCTCATAAGAAGTTTTGTCACTATTCACTCTTAGTTGTCCTATGTTTTGTACATAGACAGTTGTATATATTGCTTCTCTCCAATAGACATTAGGAATTTTTGCTTCATTAAGCATAGTTCTAGTTGCTTTTTGGACTGTCCTATTGTTGAAATTACTCAAATAACTAAGAGGGGGGTGAATCAGTTATTTCCAAAGCTTAAACCATTTTTCAATTTTTAAACCCTTATTACTGATTACTGATTTATAGTTATGATAATGCAGAAATTATAACAACAGAGATGAATATTATCAATTACACATACATGATAGAGACACACAAATATTCATTTTTATTTGAGCACCTACTCAAAAGAGGCTACAACCTCTATTTTACAAAATCCTTCTTGTAGAGAGCACCAACCCTCATGTTTTTCTAGCACCCACTAAAAATAACATTCTCCAACTATAACTGAGTGAAAGCATCAAATTTCACTTATACATGCTTCAACTTGTACAGAGAAGAGAACATGTTTTTCTAGCACCACCATACCACCCCTGTTTCTCAGACTTAAAATATGTTCAATACAATATTTAGAAAAATAGATATAACAATGCAAACCAACTTTGTTTCGATCTACTCCTAGATTTTCTTATGCATCTTGGTTACCCTCATTGTCTCCATTCTGGATATTCTAGAAAGAGCTCAGAGTCCTCTGTCATTATGTAATATCGACTTTGATGATGATTTATGAACCAGTTCTATGTCTGGAGAGAGCACACTCCATCATTCATCACACACATCCTTTTATACATATCTATCTATAACCCTTTTTCCTATTTGTATGCCCGATGATCCATTTTCATGATTGATCAAACTGATTGATGCCTTATGACAGACAATAAGTCCAATCGATGATTAATCATGAGTTTTTGAAACATGTATTCATCATTTAGCTTCTTCTGGACTTGTCATTTTCTGCAACAAATCAGAGTTTCTGCACTCTTGGTTCTATAGTTCTTGTTTCGCAGTATAGGTTCTGCACCAATTATTCTGCACCCTCGACCTTCATCAAGCTCTCCATGATCGTTGATCTGAGAAGAAAATACGATATCAGATATGTGATTTTTCTTGATACCATTTAATTATTTCTACTTTCCATCTTTCGCACATACTTTTCTACATAATCAATTCGCAACGTCTATTTCTCATGCATCCTTTTTCGACAGTTGATCTTAGATCTAGTGCGGGATGCGGATCTTAGGTTTTCAACATTTGTTTGAACAACTTCCATAATTTCCTCTTTCCAACTTCTTCTTGTGAAACTCCTTCTGTGTCGTTGATTTCTTGTGCAACATTTCTCGACCGTTGATTTTAGATCTGGTGTGGGATGCAGATCTTGGGTTTTCAAGATTTATTTGAAAAACTTCTAGACTTTCCGCTTTCCAACTTCTATTTGAGAAACTCCTTCCACGTCGTCGATTTCTTGTGCAACTTTTCTTGACCGCCGATTTTAGATCTGGTGCGAGATGAAGATGTCGAGTTTTCAACATTTATTTGAACAAATTCCAGACTTTCCACTTTCCTACTTCCTCTTACAAAACTCCTTCTGCGCCATCAATTTCTTGTGCGGGTTCACTCCTGACCGTCTGATCTATTCATCAGATTACATTTCAAACTTTGCTTTGACCATTTATTTCTTGTGTGGGTTCACTCATGACTGCCAGATCTATTCATCCGATTACCTTTCAAACTTCAACTTCCTATACTTCCACACTTCCGCACTTCACTTTTTCGTCTTCCAGAATTCAGAATCGAAAAAGCCAACTTCTAGCCTTAGTCCTTTCCTATTTTCTCGCTTTCCACTTTTCGACTTCAAAAATTAGAAATCTAACTTTTCTTATTCTCAAAATTTTAACTTCGCCTTTCTGCTCCCACAAGCTTCTTCCAAAACCATCAACTATTTTGGGGTTGATTACGACCATTGATCTGTATTTTGATGCGGATCATGACTTAACTCTACGGATCTACATCTCTTTGCTGCGGAAATCAAATACGACCATGGATATGTTTGATGATGCACAAGCCATGGATTATTCTTAGTCTTCTGCTTATCTGGATCATATGCTTGGAACTATGTTTCCATCAATGACAACCAAATCATACTCTGATCTATTTCCATGTGACCACAAAACCTCCAACAATCTCCCCCTTTGGCATTGATGGCAATATTCAACTTCTAGATGCATGATGTACTAGTAAACATCAATTTGTTTATCATCTATAACAAACAACTTCTCCCCCTGTGACATCAATGTCAAAGATGCTTTATAGAATAGCTCCTCGTATCAAAGTGAACAGGTTATTTGGAATAAGATATGATACCGAGATTCTGGTGCAGGTACTCAAACTGTGTCTTTGGTAAGGGTTTACTGAAGATATCAGCAGTCTATTCTGTAGAGGGAATAAAATTCAATTGAAATAATATGTTTGTAACCTACTCCCTTAAGAAGTGATACTTAATAGGTATGTGCTTAGTCTTGGAATGAAGGACTAGATTTTTGTACAAATTTATGGCACTAGTATTATCACAATGAAGAGGGATGCGATCAACATATTTTACCTCTAGGTCTGCCAGTGTCTGAATCATCTAGAGTATTTGTGTATAGCAGGTGGTAGTATCAATGTACTTAGATTCTATAGTGGATAAAGATATTGATCCTTCTTACTCGGACATAAAACTAAGGAATCACCTAATCAGAATGCACCTCCACTTGTGCTCTTTCTTTCGTCCAAACAGTTTTCCCAATCAACATCTGTATATGCAGTTAACTGAAGGTTCTGATTTCTAGGATACCAGAGACCATAAGTCGTTGTGCCCTTAAAATATTTAAATATCCTCTTCACAGCCACCAAATGACTTTGCTTAGGAGCAGACTGAAATCTTCCTACCATTCCAACAGCTTGCATTATATTAGGACTCAATGCTATGATGTATAAGAGACTTACTATCATTGACTGATATGTTCTCTGATCAACATCAGGTGAGGGATCATCCTTTCTAAGTTTACAACCAACAACCATAGTTGTACTGACAGGTGATAAATCTTCCATTTGAAATTTCTTCAACGTTTCCTTTAAATACTTCTCTTGGGAGATAAATAAGCCTTTAGGAATCTAGATAATGCGAAGACCAAGAAATAATGGCTGTTCTCCTATCATTGACATCTCAAACTTAGACTGCATGGCATTAGCAAACCATTGCATAGAAGAATCATTAGTGCATCCAAATATAATGTCATCCAGTACATACACCAAAACTACTAATAGATTATTACCTTCATATTTGATATACAAGTTACTATCAATAGTACCTTTCTTGAAACCTATGTCTTGTAGATATTTATCCAGTCTATGATACCAGGATCTTGGTGCTTGTTTACATCCATATAGAGCCTTCTTCAATTTGTAGACATTGTCAGGATTTTCTATCAGTTGGAACCCTTCAGGTTGCTCTATATAAACTTCTTCTTCTAGATATCCATTGAGAAAAGTTGACTTAACATCCATCTGATATACTTTGAAGTTATTATGAGTGGAATAGGAAAGAAACATCCTGATAGATTCCAATATTTCTACTGGTGCAAAATTTTCATCAAAATATTGTCCCTCAACTTGGGCATACCCCTTACATACCAATCGAGGTTTATTCCTTACAGTTTGTCCTTGTTCATTCATCTTGTTTTTAAACACCCACTTGCAGCCTATTACATTTTTATCTTCCGGTCTAGGAACCAACTCCCAAGTGTTATTTTTCTCAATCTAATCAAGATCTTCATTCATGGATTTACCCCAATCTTCATCCTCACTGGCCTCTTCAAAAATTTTAGGTTCCATCATAGATAGGGAAGCAATCTGAGATTGTTTTGAAGCTTTGATCAACTTTCTTCTTGTATGCACTCCTTTATTATTGTCTCCAATTATATAACTTTCAAGATGATTCTTTTGAATGATTCTGGAAGGTTATTTTGTTTATGTATGTTGTCTTGAATATGTCTGAGTGTTTTCACTTTCATCATCTGACTCTGAATCTTCTTTTTCTGATTCTTGGACCTATTCTTCTTCAAATTCAATTGTTTCTTTTGTATCTGGTTCAACACTTCTTATTTGAATATATTTTACAGGGATTCCTTCATCAATTTTAATGCCAATACAATCAACCAATTTATGAAGCCTCTTATTATAACAAGTGTACCCTTTATTGTTTGAAGCATATCTTAAGAAGATACCTTCATCAGCCCTGTCATCATATTTCCCAAGATGTTCATCATTATTTTTAATATAACATTTAATTCCAAAAAATTTAAAGTGTCTGATAGAAGCAGGTCTTCCAAACCATAGTTCATAGGGATTCTTATCACTGTTCGGTCTTAGGTGATATTTATTAAGAATATGGACAGCTGTGTGAATTGCCTCTACCCAATATGTTTGAGAAATATTCCTTTCATTCATCATTGATATTGCCATATGTTGTACTGACCTATTATGTCTCTCAACAACTCCATTCTACTGTGGGGTCCCTGGAATAGTGTATTCTCTCTTAATTCCATGTTTATCACAAAATTCCTTGAAGTCTCCTGAATAGAACTCTCCTCCTCTATCAGATCTTACTACCTTTAGTCTTTTTCCTGTTTGATTCTCAATGAGGGCCTTCAAAATTTTGAAATTTTCAAGTGCCTTAGATTTTTCTTTAAGAAAAGAAACCCATGTAAGTCTAGAATAATCATCAATTACCAACATAAAATATATTTCTCCTCTTGTCCCTTGTTTTCTTGATGGTTCACACAGATACATATGTACTAACTGAAGTGGTTTGTCTGTTGATGTGAAGTTCTTGGATTTAAACTGTGTGCGAGATAGTTTTCCCATTTGACAGGGTTTACAGATAGAGTCATATGGCTTTGATATCTTTGGAGTATCTCTTACTGCCCCATTGTTCACATGTTTGAATATATGATCAAAAATTAAATGTCCAAGTCTCCTATTCCAAATCCATTTTTCATCATACTTGCTTAGATGACAATCTTCTTGTTCTTCTTTCAAGAAATAGACATTGTTTTCAATCTTTATACCTTTTGCAACCAACTGTCCTGAGGGTACAAAATTTATCTTGCAATATTTAGAAGTGAAAACAACTTCACATACTTTGTCACAAACCTGACTAGCACTAAGAAGATTATGTTTTAATCCATCTACAAACATCACATCTTGGGCTTTCACTTTTCCATTACTCAACTTGACCATTCCTTTTCCTTTGATCTTTACTGGAGCATCATTTCCAAAAGTTACATTTCTTGATTTATTTTCACTTAGAGACATAAACTTACCTTTATCACCACTCATGTGTTTGGAACACCCAATATCAATATACCAGTGGCCTTTTTGCTTCTGAATAGAAAGGACAAATCCACATTTGTTATTTTCTTTCTTCTTCCAAACTTTATTACTTTCGGTAGAGTAATTCATTCTTGGGTCTGTTTTGCAATCCTTCATATGACAGTTTGAAGCCTTGTGTCCAAAGTTATGACAAACATAAAATTTTAGCTCATTGTACAGTAGATCAAAAGAATTGTTATTTCTATCATGAGTTATTTTCTTAGTTTTCAACTGAGTTGTATGATGTTCTTGTTTGCTTGTTGACTGTCTTATTCTATGTTGCAGCAATTGATTGTTCTTTGATTGTATATTTCTAAAATTAAATGCACAGTTTGCAGCTTTGTGACAAAAATTAGAACAACAATAACAGTAACCATGGAAAACATTTTGGTACCTGAATCTTGGAGGTCTTCCCTTTTGTTGACTCTATTTTTGAGCTATCCTTGGTTGATAATTTTGATCTAAATTTTCAATTCTGGTACTTGCTTCATTTCCTTTTGTTTATACAATATGTTTGCATTATGACTGATTGTTGCATGATCCTTCTTCATAGCCAAGACATGTTTTTAACCATGGGGACCTTTGCTTGTTGATAATGGTTTTCAATTCTTCTTAGGCTTTGATGCTTAACAGATTCTGGTGGTACAGAGCTTGAAATTTCTCCAATTCCTTCCTAGATTTCACTACTTATTCTTCCAAATCTCCCTTCTGTTAATTGTTGTTTAATATGATCTTCTATTTTATTTTCCTCTTCTAGTTCCAATTTTAACAGGACAATTTATTCACTTGGTTCTTTGCCATTCTTTTTATACTTAAACAATAATTGTTTATGTTTCCTTTTCTTTAATATTAGTCTTTCAATTTACTCCATAGCACTGATTAGTTCACCTTCCATATCAACCATGGCTTCCTCCTAATTCAGGTAACTCCTTGTATATTCATTTCCAAAATCATCTATGGCCATAATCATGAAGTTATTCACTTCACCTTCATCATATGAATTGTTGTCTGTCTCTTCTAAAGAATCAACATCATTTACACACATGCTTTTCTTTTTGTGTTTAGCCTCTTTATTGTATCTATTGAATGTATACTTTTCATCATCATCAAAAGTCTACCACTTGTGCTTGTGGGGAAATTTAGATGCAAAATTCCCTATTTTACCACATTTAAAACACTTAAAGTGTTAGGATTATTAATCCTCCCTTTACCATATTGTCTATTTAGATTATGTATTAACTTAGGAACCTTAATTAATTATTTGGTTCCACTAGTACCATTGGGTCCACTTGACCTAATGGGGCCACATGTACGAGTTACTAGAGTGTGGGAAACACTACTAGAGATTAACTGCCACTTACTACATGTGCATGCATCAGTTTGGGTGCCTCGTAGACCAATACCTACATTTTAGGAGCCACTAGGAGTCCCGACACCAACCTCTTTCAGTTAGTTGGAGTTGGAACTAGTTAGTATTAGTTAGCCCCCAGTTACTTTCAGTTAGTTCACAATCAGTTAGCTAGTGCTAGTTATGCATGGCTAATGCATGGATGCATGTGGAGTAGGCGCCTTTTCCCACCTACCACACTTAGTTTCAATGAGTTAACTAGCTATCACTGATTGATTGAGTTGTTGGACATCTGGGAGTTGATCTATTGCACTCTGATATTGATTGAGACACCATGAGTTAGATGGCCAGTTAGATACAGTCGCATCCAGTGTATAGATTCGAATCCATCCCTAATTGATTCAAATCCTTTTCCTATGTAAAATATTGTAACACCGGATTTAATTATTGTGAATGATTCCTTGAATTCTTGAGCAATACTCATATGTTTTCTGTGTGGTTTGTTTTGTTTAGTTTGTATCTTCAATATCCATTTACTGCAAACATTATTATAACTATCTTCTTGAAGATCTAAATGCCATTCAAATTCTAATATAAAGGGCATCTTGCCTTTGTATTTACCTGAACCTTTCTTCAGCCTCCTTACAAATTTTTCCTCAACCACATCCATTTAAAAATCAGCGTTTCTATCTTCTTTAAAAGAATCTTCTCTAGTGGTGCATTTTTCTTTACCAATCCTCATTTCATAGGCTGTCAAAATACCTAGGAGTTGGTTAATAGGCAAAGTTCTTAGATCACTCAATTCTTCTATTGTTGAGACTTTGGGATTAAATGTCTCAGGCAGATATCTTAAAATTTTCTGAACTAAGAATGCTTCATCAAACTTTTTACCAAGACCCTTCATGGCATTCACAGTCTCTTCTATTCTTAGGAAATATTTACTAACTATCTCATCCTCATTCAACTTTAGTTGTTCAAATTTTAGTCTATATGTCTATAGTTTGGCATCCTTTACTTTTACATTTCCTTCATAGCTATTTATAATACTATCCCACATTTATTTCTAAGAATCAAGATGCATTACTTTAACAAACTCAACCTCCGCAAGACCACTCAGAATAACATTCATTTCCTTTGCATTAAGACTAAATTCCAGCTTGTCATCTCTTGAGGCTAGAACAACTGGCTTTACATAACCAGTCTCTACTACATCCCGCACATCAGCTCCCAAGGACATTATATAGGTTCTAATTCTAACCTTCCAAAAGGAAAAGTTTGTTCCATCAAACAGAAGAACATTATTGGATGAAGTCCCTTCATAACTTGTCATGTTTAAGCTTATAGATCTACCTTTAGACAAAAGGAACCCACTCTGATACCAATTGTTGAAATTACTCAAATAATTGAGAGGGGGGGTGAATCAGTTATTTTCAAAGCTTAAACCATTTTTCAATTTTTAAACCCTTATTATTGATTTCAGGTTTATAGTTATGATAATGCAACAAGTATAACAACAAAGATGAAGATTAGCAATCACACATACATGATAGAGACAGACAAATATTCATTTTTATTTGAGCACCTACTCAAAAGAGGCTACAACCTCTATTTTACAAAATCCTTCTTGTAGAGAGCACTAACCCTCATGTTTTTCAGCTAGCACCCACTAAAAATAACATTCTCTAGCTACAACTGAGTGAAATCATCAACTTTCACTTATACAGGATTTAATTGGTACAGAGAAGACAACTTTTTTTTCCTAGAACCACCCTACCACCCTTGTTTCTCAAACTTGAAACCAAGCCAACTCTGTTCTGATTTTCTCCTGGATTTTCTTATGCATCTTGGTTCCCCTCATTGTCTCCATTCTAGATATTCTGGAAGGAGCTGAGAGTAATTTGGCATTTTGTAATCTCCTCTTTGATGATGATCCATGCACAAGTTCTCTGTCTACAGAGAGCGCACTCCATCATTCATCATGCACATCCTTTTATACATATATGTTTGTAACCCCTTTTCTTGTTCATATGCCAGACGGTCCATTTCCATCATTAATAAAATTGTTCGATGCCTTATGATAGACAAGAATCCCAATCACTGAGTAATCATGATTTTTTGAAACACACCTTCATCATTTGGCTTCTTCTGCACTTGTCATTTTCTGCAACAAATCAGAGTTTTCACACTCTTGGTTCCATATCTCTAGTTCTATAATATAGGTTCCGCACCAATTATTCTACACCCTCAATATTCATCGAACTTTCTGTGACCTTTGATATGAGAAGAAAATAGGATATTGGATATGTGGATTTTCTTTATATCATTCCATGATTTCCAATTTCTGTCTTTTGCACATCCTTTTCTACATAATCAATCCACACTGTCGATTTCTTGTGCATCCTTTTTCGACCGTCGATCTTAGATCCGGTGCGGGATGCGGATCTTGGGTTTTCAACACTTGTTTGAACAAATTCCAGACTTTTCGCTTTCTGACTTTCGCTTGCGAAACTCCTTCTGTGCCATCAATTTCTTGTGCAACATTTCCCAACCGTCGATTTTAGATTTGGTGCAGGATGTGGATCTTGGGTTTTCAACATTTGTTTGAAAAACTTCCATACTTTTCGTTTTTCGACTTTCGTTTGCGAAACTCCTTCTGCACCGTTGACTTCTTGTGCAACATTTCTCGACCATCAATTTTAGATCTAGTGTAGGATGTAGATCTCAGGTTTTCAACATTTGTTTGAACAACTTCCAAACTTTTTTCTTTTCGACTTTCGCTTGCAAAACTCCTTCTGCACCATCGATTTCTTGTGTGGGTTCACTCCTAACCGTCGGATTTGTTCATCATACTACCTTTTAAAATTTGCTTTGACCATTGATTTCTTGTGTAGGTTCACTCCTGACTCTCATATATATTCATTTTATTACCTTTCAAACTTCAACTTCCCGCACTTTCACACTTCCCTTTTCCGTCTTCCAGACTTTGGAATTAGAAAACTCAACTTCCAGCCTTAGTCCTTTCCTATTCTCCCTCTTTCCACTTTCTGACTTTGGAAATCATAAATCTAAATTTTCTTATTCTCAAACTTTTGGAATTCTGCATTTTTTCTCCCACAAACTTCTTCCCGAACCATCGATCTATTGCGGGGTGGATTATGACTATCGATCTATATTTTGATGTCAATCACGACTTAACTCTACAGATCTGCATCTCTTTGCCGCGGAAATCAAATACGATCTTGGATCTATTTGATGACGCACAAGCCATGGATTCTTCCAAGTCTTCTTCTTATCTAGATCATATGCTTGAAACTATGTTGCGATCAATGAAAACCAAATCATACTATGATCTGTTTCCATATGACCACAAAACCTCCAACACCTATTCCTTCTCTCAGCTACTCCATTTTACTTAGGAGTTTTTTATTGATGTGAACTATCTCTTGATTCCATGTTTTTCATAGAACTCATTGAACTCATTTGAGGTGAATTCGCCGCCATTATATGATCTTAGACATTTAATTTGTTGATTTCTTTCATTTTCAACAAGGGCTTTGAAGGCTTTGAACTTCATAAAGGCTTCTGATTTTTCTTTAAGAAAAGTCACCCAAGTCATCCTTGTATAGTCATCAATTAATAGCATAAAGTAATATTCTCCTTGAAGTCTTTTAGTCCTTGTTGGTCCACAAATATCGGTGTGAATTAATTCTAATGGCTAGGAGGTTGTATGTTCTTTCACCTTGAATTTTGTTCTTGTTTGCTTCCCACGAAGACAATGTCTACACACATGATTTGGTGGTTTTATGATTTCTGGCAGATTTCTTAGAGCTCTCTTCTAACTAATTCTTACAAGATTGTCAAATTTTAGGTGCCCCATCCTTCTATGCCATAGAAAACTTCCATCAACTTGGCTCATATAACATTGTTCTTCATTTTCTAGAATATACACATTGCTTGGAGTTCTCACAGCAATTCCAACAAGTTTTCCTGAATCTTTTCTTCTGATTTCACACGTCTTGGAATCAAATATACATATGTGTCCTTGATCACACGTATGACTCGCACCAGGGTATTTTTTAAGGATTCTAATATTATACTTAAGTATAGTATTCTAGGCGATTGTTTTGGATTGAAAAAAACATGTTTATAGATAGTTAGGCGAATATTAAATATGAAACATAAAATTAACACTGAAATGTGTAAATTTTGATGAATCTTCTGATAAAAAAGCATATTTTATGTAAATATAAGCGATATTAGACACTAAAAATGACCAAATAGTGAATTTAATTTTTGAAAAAACCCCCAAAAATAGCCAATTGGCGAAATTTCGCCCCTAAAATTACCCTGATTCACACTCAAAATATTAGGTTTTAAGTTTTCTACAAGTAGAACATTTTCAACTTTCGTATTATCTATTATAACCTTTGTACCCTTCCAGATTATTTTAGAGGATAGATTATCTCCAAAGGTGACCTTTCCTTTTTACTTCCTTTTTAGACTTAGGAATTTAGTTGGGCCACCTGTCATGTGTTTTGAGCATCCACTATCCATATGCCATATATTTTGTTTTTATGTAGCACATAGAGCTAATGAACATTCCACATCACCCTTCCTTTTCCAAGCTATCCCTTTATCTTGAAATTTTGATGTGTCATCCATAGGAGTTACTAGTTTACATTTTCTAGCAATGTGTCCTTGATTAGCACATTTGTAGCATTCTATACTATAACTCTATAGAGGAGCAAAAGAATTGTAGTTTATTCCTTTTGGATTGTTTCTGGTATTATTTTTCTTATAGACAGAAGTATGTGATGTAATCCCTTCCTCCACATGAGTCTTTAGTTTACAATTTCTAGCCATATGTCCAAAATTGTTACAGGTGTAACATTTTCCTAAAAAGAGTTGTTGATGTTTACTTGTCACTGGTCTTTTAAGAATCATATATATTCTTTGCAATGGAGAAGCAAATTTCTTACTTTCTTCTCTTTTAATTTGGATCATGAGTACAGCATCACAACTTCTTCTATTTCCATCTTGATTTGTGCAAGAAGAATACCCAAGGTTTTCTTTGTCAAATCCTAATCCAGATTTATCGCTTGATGGTCTTTGGACACTTAGAATTTCATCTAAAGTCCTTGAGCTATTTTCATACCTTGATTTGATGGATTATTCATCCAGTTTCTTTCTAAGGTGCATAATGTCTTGTTCAAGCCTTTCATATTCTTGCATTTTCTTTTTGAGTTGTTGTTCTAGATTGTATTCAGTCCTTTCGATTTCTAGAACCTTTTTTTTAAGTCAGCAATCATTCTCTCCGCATCTTTGTTTTTCTCTTCAAATTCTATCATGTGAGTTTTTTTATTTCATGTACATATTTTTATACTTCTCTAATTCTTCATGAGCATTTATAAGTTCTGCTTCAATATTTGTCACATCTTCTATTTCTTCTCCAGATATTTTTCTTTCAAAACCCATGAAGAGGACTTCAGCATCTTCACTTATTTCATCATCTTCATTGTCTTCTTTGGAGTAAAGGTTTTTCTTATTTTTCTGAAACTTCTTCTTTTATATGATTTTATTCTTTTGATCTTTCTATGACATCAAGGTTCTTCATCATCACTATCCTCTTGTTTTGGGTAAGGACACTTTTTGGAAAAATTTCCAATCCTTCCACAATTAAAACATTTCAAGGGTTGCTTCCCTTTGTACTTGCAAGTGCCTCTATCAAGTTTCTTGATGAAGAGATATTCCCCATCATCTAGGTCCTTATATTGGATATTGGATATGGCCATGAAAGATGCTTCCTTCTTTGATGATCCACTTTGCCATGTTCTCATCTCATAGGCAATGAGTATCCCATGTAGTTCATCTACTGTCATAATTTTAAGATAATCTAGTTCTTCTAAGGAAGACACCTTTGAGTCATACTTCATTGCGAGGGTTCTTAGTACCTTGTCAACTACTTCTTTTTCTTTAATTTCTCCTCCAATGCCTCTAATGAAATTAACAATTTCATCTACTCTTAGAAAATATTCTGCAATATTTTCTTCCTCTTTCATTTTTAGGTTTTCAAACTGACCTTTGTAGGTCTGGATTTTGGATTCCTTGACTTTGGAAATCCCTTCATATATACATTTTAGTTTTTCCCATGCATGTTTGGATGTTTTACATTGCATGACTTTTACAAGTATTGATTCTGTTAACTCACTCAAAATTGCATTTAGAGGTTTTGCATTGGCCTCATATAGGCTTATCTCTCCTTCGTCTATAGGTACGTCATCTAGTACTTTATATTATGTTTCAACGGTCTCAAAACCTTGTGTACATATGAAACTTCATTCTTACACTCCAATATGCATAATTATCACCAGTAAATAAAGGATGTCTAATGGTGGCTAATCCTTGTTTAACCATAGTGATTTTCAATAGGATATTCCTTTCAGTGATTAAGCTATACTAAAGGCTCTGGATCTAATACCAATTGTTGGAATATGGATAACACTGAGAGGGGGGGTGATCAGTATTGTTAACTTTTAACAATTTAAATCACTAACCATTGATATGCGATCAGATGCAGATTGTGGATTTGCATTTTGAATTTTCTCAAAATGTAATTCCGCAACTACCTTTCCGTAAGATACTTTCTACACTGTTGATTTCATGTGGAATCTTCCCTGGCCGTTGATATTTAGATCAGATGCGGATTGCGGATTGCAGGTTTTCCAAATTTCTTAAAAGGGCTTCCGCAATTTTCTTTCTGCAATATTTCTTACATTTCGTCGATCTTATGCAGACTCTTTCCTCATCGTTGATCTTTAGATCAAATGAGGATTATGGATTGCAGGTTTTCCAAATTTCTTAAAAGTGCTTCCGCAATTTGCTTTTCGCAAGACTTCTTCTGCGACGTTGATCTTATGCAGACTCTTTCCTAATCGTCGATCTTTAGATCAAATGTGGATTACAAACTATGAGTTTTCCAAATTTCTTGAAAATACTTCCACAATTTCCTTTTTGCAATCTTTCTTCTGCACCATCGATCTCTCGGGGAGTCTTTCCTGACCATTGATCTTGTGGATTGTGGGTTTTCCAATTTTCTTCAAACTACTTTCGCAACTCCTTTTCCACAACTGTGCTTCTGTGCCATCGATCTCTTGTAGAACCTTTTCCGACCCTCGATCTTAGAGATTGCAGATTGCGGAATGCAGAACCACACTTTCCCATTTTGGACCTCCGCAACTTTGTTTCCGTATTTCTTCTGAAACGTCGATTTCCTTGTGGGTTCAGTCCTGACCATCGATCTACAATCAAATACGGATTGTGGATCTTCAATTTTATTTGTGCATAAATCATTCACCACCATTTATTTATTTATGGATTCAATCCTAACCGATGATCTAGGATCAAATGTGGATTTTTGGATCTTCAGTTTTCTTTATGTGGAAATCATTCACCACCATCGATCTTCTCAAAATCGGCCTCTACAATTTCTCTCGACTGATTTGGACCGTCCAATTTCTCACTTCACTCTAGCGTTTGGGAATGTTATTTTCCATGCATATTTATTTTGTGGATCTTATTACAGACCATTGATCTCTATCTCTCGAATGATCTGGTCCCTCCAAAATTTCTTTGGCTCTTCCATTGCTTGATTTGAGGATCCATCCAAATCTTCTTGGCGCTTCGGACTGGTATCTACCACTGCTCGCTTTGCGGATCTTTCCCCTGTCATCAATATACAAATTGATATTTGGAATTTCTTTGTCATCCATTTTTTCTTTCGTTATTCCTTTGTTATTACTGAACTTATTTGACATCAATGCCAACTATTTTCAACATAAAGTAATATCCAAAATTTATCGACAATGTGAAATATTGAATGCGAGTCTATCAACAACTTATAGTCATTGAGAATGATAAAGGTTTTTCAAAGTTAGTTAGTTACTAGTTTCCTTGTCTCATGTGTCTCCCCATGTTTGAAACCTTTCTATGCCATCATTTTCCCAGTGACGCAAGAAATTAACCCCAACTTTCCCTTTCTCCACAAAAAAAGTACAAATTGAACATGCAAAGAAATCCCCTCCTTTGCAATAATATGTGAAGTATTGATGAAACCTCCTATATCCAAACTACCATGCTTGAAACACCAACTATGTTATATGATCCAAATGGGCCTTGTTGTAACCCAAAATGTCCCCCTCAAAATTTTGAACATTTTGTAAATTTGGCTTTTTTCTCCATTGGCTCAAAACTACTTTCAATCCATGTGGCTTGGTTTATTTTGTCCATGTTTTTTATTTGGATGTAATGGTGTGAATATTAGGGAAGACACATCTTAGATATGGCCTATTACTTGTCCATAAATCAAATTTGTTGGATATGAAATGGATTGATCTTTAATAACTACATTATTCTATCGAGTGGATCCCCATGATGCTTTAATGATTTGAGAATGTTATTGTTTGCATGGTAGATGTGTGACATTTATACAAGTATTCCCAAAAACGTGTTACAAAATAAATATTACCTTAAAAGTTCACCTTGTGGTCCATGTGTTTTTCATTCTTGTATGTGTAGGTGTGGACTCTATCAAGAACATCAATAAAGCAATGTTGTTGATATAAACCTATTGAGAGAATAACACACTACAACAAATCATCCCTACAAAAGAATTTTAGTCTACAAGTAATTGGAAGGCATTTTGATACTAAAATGGCATCACATTTAAAATATCTCAACTCCCTCTATCTAAGTTTTCATAATCACTTTAAGACAATTGTCAAATATTTCCATATAGCTTCACAATTTTATGTGTTTACCTAAATAAAGTAACATCCAAAATTTATTGACAATGTGAAATATTTAATGTGAGTCTATCAACAACTTATAGTCATTGAGAATGATAAAGGTTTTTCAAAGCTAGCTAGTTACTATTGTCCTCATCTCATGTGTATCCCCATGTTGGAAACCTTTCTATGCCATCATTTTCCCAGTGATGCTGGAAATTAACCCCAAATTTCCCTTTCTCCACGAAGAAAGTACAAATTAAACATGCAAAGAAATCCCCTCCTTTGCAATAATATGTGAAGTATTGACGAAACCTCCTAGATCCAAACTACCATGCCTGCAACACCAACTATGTTATATGATCTAAATGGACCTTGTTGTAAACGAAAATGTCCCCCCCAAAATTTTTAACTTTTTGTAAATTTGGATTTTTTTCTCCATTGTCTCAGAACTACTTTCAATCCATGTGGCTTGGTTTATTTTGTCCATGTGTTTTATTTGGATGTAATGTTGTGAATATAAGGGAAGACACATCTTAGGTAGGACCTTGCACTTGTCCATAAATAAAATTTGTTGAAGATTAAATGGATTGATCTTTAATAACCACAATATTCTATCGAGTGGATCCCCATGATGCTTTAATGTTTTGAGAATGTTATTATTTGCATGGTAGATGTGTGACATGTATATAAGTATCTCAGGAAAGTATTACAAAATAAATATTACCTTAAGAGTTCACCTTGTGATCCATGTGTTTTGCATTCTTGTATGCGTAGGTGTGGACTCTATCAAGAACATCAAGAAATGCAATGAGGTTATTAATTCATAATGTGTACCTATATATTTTGAAGTATGAGGTGGATAATTTTGAAACAAAATTTGGTTATATAGAGGAAATCTAGGCCTTATTCCCTAAAGGAAGCTTATAAGCATTTAGGTTTAATATTGAAACCTTGTTGAGGTCTTTCATCATCATCATCATCATTGTTGAGGACTTTCAAACCAAAGATGGTCCTTACAGTCCAAACCAAGACCATGGTTCAAAATACATAGTCTTACACCATAACATTTTCCTCTCTAAATCATGGACCATGCATAGGGGACCGTGCATAGGGCCCCTAACAATCATGAGTCCCGCAGAAAGAATCCTTAGATTATAGTTGAGGCATAATGGAAATTTTAATATTTACAACATCAAGGAAGGATATTGGAACCTAATATATGGTGTTAGATCAAAATCTAGGTTATTAGGACTGTGAATTACCTCAAGGTCTCATGACCTATGGGAATTGACCTATACCACCACACAATCCCTAGATAAGGAATGTTTAGATTATGAATAATGCATTCATCATTTTTAGTATTTTCACATTGTTGATGGTTCTAAGATCCTATGTTATAGTCTAGGACCGAATGGTAGGGTCTTAGGTAATAGAACCTTTTTTTGAGACTCATGGGCCATGCATAAGGCTTTGAGTCATCATACATGCCCTGCACTAGGAATATTTTCTCTATAATCAAGTTCTTACATATTTTTTTACACTAATTTTAGTTTGATAAAAACCCATCTAGTGATCATTCAAACCTTGATGTCAAAGGCTTTGATTTGAATATGTGTTCTAGAACTGAAGGTCAAATTTTATTGTGTTAGTGTGTTGGTTAGGTGCATTAGGTGTGTTGGTGTATGATTTAATGGGTAGTGGGTTAGGATTATAGGGATAATGGATTAAGATGCTAGTGGGTACAATTTCATAATTTGGTAGGAATTGGGGGGTTTGTTGGTTAGAGTTGAGGCACTTAGGGGGTTTGTGGGTTAGTGGGTAAGGGGTTTAAGTTTTGGAGGTACTGGTGGGTAAATGATTTATGGGTAAGCATGTTAGTCACTATTAAATTAGGGGTTATATATTAGGGTTATGTACCAGGTGAAAGGGGGTTAGAGTTTGAATCTTCCAAGGTGCATAAATCCATTTCATTGTTGGGTTTGCTAGGTGCATGGATCATATTCATGGGTTGGTTGTGTTAGGTAATTAGTGTCTAAGTGGAATTATTTTGGATTTATCATGTCTTTATTTCAATCTCATATTTATTTTAGTTCATCTACACCGAATCACATTTGTGAGTGAGGAGTAATGCCTGGATTACAAGGAGGGTCAAGCAAAGAGAGATTACGATGCAATACACTCATTGTTTTGTGATTTTAAAGGCGAAGGGTTTTTTATTACCTAGTTGTCCTTGTTGTTTCTTTGCATGACCAATATATCCTTATTCTTTGTGGTATATATGACTTTGGGACATAGAATATAGGTCTTTGTATGAGATGTTTTTAGAGTGCTAGTTAACCAAAGTCCATTGTAATCCTTATTTAAGACCTCTTGCCATTGTTCCTCCATATTGTTTTAATGTTGCATTTCCTTTTATTTAATGTATCTCCAACAATATTTTTTCCACTCAATTGTGTATTATTAGGCCATATCTACCCCACCTAGATAGAATAAGACCATGCTGCAACTATTCTATCCCTCTGAAACTCGACAACAACCTTCTTAGCTTTTTTTTCTAGAAACCCAGATTCTCTAAAGCGCTTAGCTTGTTGAAATCCTTTTCATTTCCAAGATAAAACTCCTGTTGAATTTCAATTATGCCTACCTTACATATTCCACAAATCATGTGATGTCCATCCATAACATCCACCTCATTATTTAATTAGCCATTGAAGTGGTGGAAGTATAATGGTTGATTAATCACTTTGTATCTTTATCTTATTTTGTGAGTGTTATAGCCACCAAACACTATCCATCAAACTTATATTGAAAATTGAAAAAAACTAATTACATTAAATCAAAAAAAAAAAATCTCAAACTCTAGGTGGCGCCAAATTTTGTCAAAAGTTTTCTCACTTTGTCATCTTCATGGAAGAAGAGACTAGGATAGCTTAGAGTCACATAGTGAAGGAAAATTATGGGATGTAGTGTTGGAAATGGGGTTTGTATTGTCTTTGGTGGCTTCCTATGGAAAAAAAATAGACCATCCCTCTATGGTCTCAATGACACAGTGTTGGAAATGGGGCTTGTATTTCCTGTGATGGCTTCCTATGGAAAAATCAAATCATCCCTCTATTCTATCAACGTTGCAGCATTGGAAATGGGGTTTTATTGTCTTTGATGGCTTCCTATGGAAAAAAAAAACCATCCCTCTATGGTCTCAACACCGACAAAACTCAAATAGTGACTTGCTTTGGTAGTGATGCAGACATATTTGATGGATCTCCCATACACATAGCTTTTGGAGGCTTAATGAATGGATATGAGTTTACCTTATCCATTGTGCTCCCAACATATGAAAATCTCTCAACTCTAGAATAGGGCAAAGAGATTAGGGTAAAAAGAAGTGGTTTTAAGTCAGATTTGTTTATGGAGAGTACACTTGAGAAATTGATTTGGATATATATCTTGTTTAAAGAAGGGTGCATCCATTTTTGGAATCATAATTACATAATTGTGAACTATATATCTACAGGAAGGTCGCACTTGTAAAGTGTATTAATGTAATGTCCTCTTCTACTTAAGAATCAAAAGAACCTGCTAACCTATTTAATTCCCATATGTTCAAGCGGGTATTATGGAAAAAAGGAATTGACTGAGGACAGGTAATACCAAGAGCGGAGTAGAGCATTCATTTAGTATTATTAAGTCATTAGTATAGTAAAGAAAATCCTTGTTTCTTCAGGCTTAAATTCAATGAGAAATTAGAATTGCATGGATGCAAAAAGTAAAGTGCAAACCCTAAAAGTGCATTCTAAATCTATATAAGAAGGTTAGTTGAACCAAAAAGATCATCCATGATTATTAATATTGAGTTTGGTTTCTATAGCAGCAACATTAGGCATCACTGTAGCAAGTTGGGGTTGGAGATGAAGGTCTTCAGCTAGAAAGTGTTTTCAGCAATGAAATATATCTTCCCTAATCACTTTTGGATAGATCATCCACATCTATCATCAGCTATTCATCATATTCATTCTTGTTTAGCAATCCAATAGACATAGAGATATTTTTATTGCAGGTTCATCTTTGTTGTTGGGGAACAACTGAAAATCCTTTGAACAATTCGTTGGGGCTCATAATCTGAAAGTTTCTTCTGCATAACATCATTATTCTTCTCTTCATGATCACACCACTATACTAGGTAATTATCATTCCATTCCTGGCACATCTAGAGCATTTATCAGCAAAAATGTGGAAGAAGAGGGTGTTACCCATTTAGAATAGATCAATTTGCTAGGGTACATGAAGGAATCCAAACTTTTGCATGTGCCTCCTTATCTCTCAAGGGGACCTATACTATCATTCCTATAAAGTTTCAGCAGTAACAGAGCCTCACTGCCTCCAAAGTGTGAAGGATAGCACTGGAGTGGGGTGTTTCCTCAGCTTGGACGTCAACTCCTGGAGGGAAGCACTATCTCCTCTTTATCACTCTTGCATGGCTTGGATGCCTCCTATATACTGAAGGTCTATCAACACTATTAATATTGGAAAGTGTACCCTCTCTCACTACAAGGTTATTTCCTATTATTTCTCCATTTCAGCTATAGTTTAGGGCATTTTGGCATGACACTATTTTGCATGCAAATTTTTATTATCTTTCTAGCATAGCTGAAGCACTGAACCCACAAACATATTATCAAACCACAATATAATATGAGTTGGTATATTACAGTGGTATCTGAGCATGTTCCTTGCCGGTTGTGGGCTAGAACATGAACAATAAATGAATCCAAAAGAAACTACCTTTGTGACTTATAGAAGGAGGAAGGGCAGGTACATAGAGGATCTGGAATTTGAAGATATTAAGTTAGAAGATACAAATTCAGACATGGAACCAATAGGAATACACTTAGATATAGGAAAGGGAATAGGTGAAGAGGAATACAGGTTGGCATTTCATAGCTTAGTTAGTGCATTAAATGACCTAGCTAAAGGGAAGAAAGAAGTGTTGCATGCTATAAACATGTTGGCTCTTAAACTGGAACAGGGTCAGAACGGTCTATCGATTTCACCAGGAGATAGAGGATCCACCAATAGCAGTGAGAAACATGTGTACACTAATATGTAGAACACTCCTCACATATACAATAAACCTTCCATACCTACGTCTATGCCCCGCTTTCTGGAAAACTCCATTGTAATACCAGTCATGCCAACAGAACCTAGTGAACCATTTGGGGTTTATCTACAATAATACAGGTATTTGGGAGATGAGTTCCATTCATCCATGTCATTCTCAGACTTATGTAATATGAAAAGTAGGAACCAGACAAGGAATTTTAACAGATGATTTACCCAAAACTATGAATTACAGAAAACTATTGGCAGGTTGACCATTCCTAATTTTGAGGGATCTCACGGTTGTTCGGTGAGAATATGGGTCTAGAAGTTGGATAATTATTTCCCACTATACCCTACTACTGAGACAGAAGCCATTAAATTGGATACCTTACATCTGGACGATGGGGCTCATGAGTGGTGGTACCATGGGTCAGTGACGCTGGATCACAACACCATAAGCTCATATAATGATTTTACACGGAGGCTCATGGAGTATTTTGATAAAAGGGACCCGGAGAAACATTTCAGAGAGAACACAACTCAAACAAACTAGTAGTGTCAAGGCCTTCATATTGGAGTTTTCGAGAGTACAAATTATGGTGACGAATGTGTCTGAGAGTAGGTTGGTTGTGTTATTTACAGAATCCTTGACTGAACATTTATGTGAGTGGGTGAAATCATACAAACCATCTACTCTACAGGATACGATCAGTAGAACCCAATATCTACAAGATTCAGTTCCCAAGAAAAATTTTTCAGTTAATAAAAATTTCCCATTAAAAGACAAGGACTAGAAACCCTTCCAGTAAGAATGACCAAAGAAAAATTGGGTGGATGACGACACTAGGAAGGAACTTACATGGAAGAAATTGCGCTTCACTTGTTAGTAACCATGGATTCTAGGTCATAGGTGTGCAGGGAAAGCGAAAGCATACTATATAGAATCCTATTTAGATAGTGAAGAGGATGAGTTGAAACATGAGACATCCAAGGAACTGAGAACAATAGAGGAGGATTCATTTCAAGGACAATCACCAGGGGGGATTATTGCTACATCATTTGGAGTACCCAGGTTTCATACTCTTAGAGTTAGGGGAATAGTACAAGGCCATAGGGTAGGTGTGTTAATTGATGTAGGGTAAACCCAAAATTTCATAGATACACCATGGGTGGCTAGGCGAGGTATTCTTATGGAGAAACTTGAAGGATTCACAATAGCAGTAGCGTGCAATAACAATATGGAATGCAACCACTGGATTCCCAAACTAAATGTCATACCGGGGAACTACAATAGGACTGATTCATTTTATGTGGTAAATGTAGCAGATACAAATGTAGTCTTAGGGGTTCAATGGATTTATTATATATGGAAATATACTACGGATTATAGGGCAATGGAAATGGAATTCCAGGGATAGGATGGAAAACGGGTGATATTGAGGGGCATGAACACTTATCCCCCCAAACCAGTATCATCATAGAGGATGGATGCTATACTCAGACATGGAGACATAGAGTGGTCAACTAAATGTTTTATCACTTTTCAGAAGCCTCCAAATAACAAAACCCAACATCTGGCAGATATACATGCATTACTACATAAACATGAGAAAATGTTTAGAGATATTCCAACAGCTCGATTGCCAGACAGAGTGTTTGAGCACATTATTGAGTTAGAGGAGGGAACATAGACATTCATCACCACTTCGTACTTTCATCCCAAAAGGTACAAATATCGGATAGAGAAAACAATTAAGGAATTGTTGGAGTTAGGTTACATACGACCGAGTTCTAGCCCATTTGCATCATCAATAGTATTGGTAAAAAAGAAATATGGCACCTTAGGGATGTGTATCGATTATAGGTCCCTCAACAAGAAAACCATAAAAAATAGGTACCCCATTCCCAGAATTGATGAATTGATGGATGAGTTACATGGGGAAAAATACTTCTCCAAAATTGATCTCTGATCAGGGTATCATTAGATTCGAGTAAGGAATCAAGATATTTCAAAAACAACTTTTTGTTGCCACTTTGATCATAATGAGTTCTTAGTCATGCCTTTTGGACTCACCAATGCCTGATAACTTTTCAATCTTGCATGAACTACACCTTCAAGGCTCAGTTGTGGAAATTTTTACTTGTGTTCTTTAATGACATTTTAATTTACAGTAAAACTTGGGAAGAACATTTGAGACACCTAGATGAGGTACTAGGAATCCTAGAAGAACAATCTATTTTCACCAAAATTTATAAATGTGAGTTTGGTATGCAATAAATGTTATATCTAGGGCATGTCATAAGCACCGATGGACTACAGGTTCACATGGAAACAATTAGATTTATCTTAGATTGGCCTATGCCAAAAAATGTAACAGAATTGAAGGGATTTTTGGGCCTTTGCACTTATTACAGGAGGTACGTTAAAGGGTTTTCTCAATTGACCACACCACTCAAAGATCTTACAAATAAATGGGAATTCAGCTGGACAAAAGGGGCACAATAGACCTTTGAAATAATGAAAAAAATTATGAGTTCATGTCCCATTTTGGCATTACCTGATTTCACACATCCATTTATAGTAGAGTGTGATGCTTCAGGAGAGGGAATAGGGGTAGTATTGATGCAAAACCATCGCCCGGTTGCATTTGAAGGTAGAAACTTAAAGATTATGAACACCACTACTCTATATATGATAAGGAAATGCTAGAAATATTCCATTCCTTAACAAAATTCAGGCAGTATTTGGTGGGAAGTGGGTTCAAAATTAAGACAGATCACAACAACCTCAAATACTTCTTAGAACATAAATAGTTGAATGAACATCAACAAAAATGGGTCAGCAAGGTACATGCATATGGATTTGAAATAGAATATGTTAAGGGAAAGAACATTGTTGTATTTGATGCATTATCAAGACGACCAACCTCATAATCACTTATGAGCATATCCATCGACTGGAGGTCTCATCTCTTGGTTGAATATTCAAAAAATAAATTTGCTTATGGCTTGCTAGACAGAAAAATATAGGATGACATGTACAAGGTAATCGACGACATCATTTACTACAAGAATTGGACATACCTCGTTCTAGAATCAGCTTTAAAGAAAAAGGTTTTACATGCATCGCACGATTCACCATTATCAGGGCACCATGGGTTCTTAAAAACCTATAGACAAATTAGAGAGAGGTTCTCATGGAAATGATTCAAGGAGTATGTAATACAACATGTCTGAGAGTGTAGTATGTGTCAACAGAATAAAATTAAACACACTCATCCGATAGGGTTGCTTCAACCATTATCTATACTGGAGCAGAAACCGGAGAGCATCTCGATGGATTTTATTACAGGTTTACCCAAGGTACAGGGATGATATTGCTTATACGTGGTAGTAGATCGGTTGAAAAAATTTGCTCACTTCTTTTCCATTTCTTCGTATTATTCTACTTCACAAGTAGCAGACTTGTTTTTTTGAGAAGTTTTCAGACTACATGGACTGCAGAAGACCATTATCAGTGATCATGATAGTAAATTCACCAGTGCCTTCTGGCAGGATCTCTTCGGGTTAGTGGGAACATAATTAGCTACTAGCACAAGTTATCATCCACGAAGCGATGGGAAGACCAAGATAGTCAACAAATGGATTGAGGGATATTTAAGAAATTATGTAGCAGAGAAACAAAGGACATAGATAAAATGGCTACACCTAGGGGAATACTGCTATAATACCACTCACCATATGTCTATTAGGATTACTCCTTTCAAATATTTATATGGCTATGAGGCACTAAACTTTGAATATTTAATCTTAGGAGATAGAAAAGTACCTAAGGAAAAATATTGGGTACATGAAAGTCAGGATATTCTCAAAGCGCTAAAAGAGAATCTATAGGAAGCTCAAAACCAACAAAAATTATACACGGAAATACACAGATTCGAGCGTAGTTTTGAGGTAGGAGGCTTGGTATATTTATGGATACAAACTTATAGACAATATTCACTCAAGAAAAAAGGGGCGAATATGCAAAAAACCTCTCTTATATGGTCCTTATAGAGTAGTCATAAAGGTTGGAGAGGTGGCTTATGAACTAGAGCTTCCAAAAGAAGTAAAATTCATAATGTATTTCATGTATTGAATCTCAAGAAAATAGTAGGGAAACACATTGCTCCATCCACATAATTTCCCCCCTTAGATGATGAAGGAATTTTAGTACTGATTCCAGAAAGTATTCTATAGCTTCGAGAAAGGAAACTCATAAACTGGTTAATTCGGGAAATGGAAAGAGTTACCTATTGAAGACACCACATGGGAGGGAGAACAGGTATTGCAAATTCCTAGTTTACAGTTGCTTGAGTACAAGAAATTTCTAGTGGGGAGGACTATAATGTCCTCTTCTACTTAAGCATCAGAAGCACCTGCTAGCCTATTTAATTCCCATAGGTTCGAGTGCGTATTATGGAAAAAGGGAATTGAATGAGGATAGGTAATACCAGGAGCATCGTAGGGAATCCATTGAGTATTATTAAGCCACCAGTATAGTAAAGAAAAATCTTGTTCTTCGGGCTTAAATTCAATGAGCAATCAGAATTACATGCATGCAAAAAGCAAAGTGCAACCCCTAAAAGTGACATGCAAACCCTAAAATTACATGCTAAATCTATATAAGAAGGGTAGTTGAACCAAAAATATCATCCGTGATTATTATTATTGATTTTGGTTTCTAGAGCAGCATCAATAGGCACCGCGGCAACAAGTTGGGGTTGGAGATGAAGGTCTTCAACTATCAATTGTTTTTGGAAGTGAAATCTATCTTCCCTAATCACTTTCAGATAGATCATCTAGATCTATCATCAATTGTTCATCATATTCATTCTTTTTCAACAATCCAGTAGACAAAGAGATATTTTCTTCCAGGTTCACGTTTTGTTGCCGGGGAACAACTAAAAATCCTTTGAACAATTCGTTGGGGTTCAGAATCTCAGAGTTTATTCTGCACGTCATCACTATTCTTCTCCTTGGGATGACACTACTATAATGGGTGATTATCATTCCATTCTTGGCACATCTAGAGCATTTATTAGAAAAATTGTGGAAGAAGAGGGCATCACCCATTTAGAACAAATCAATTCACTAGGGTACTGAAGGAGTCCAAACTTCTGCATGTGTCTCTTATCTCTCTGGGGGACCTATACTATCATTTCTAGGAATTTTTAGTAGCAACGGACCCTCACTGCCTCTAAAAAATGAAGGATATAACTAGAGTGGGGCATTTCCTCAGCTTGGGCGTCAACTCTCAGAGGGAAACACTATCTCCTCTTTATCACTCTTTCATGGCTTGCATACCTCCTATATAATGAAGGACTATCAACACTATTATTATTGGTATGTGTACCTTCTCTCACTGAAATTTTATTTCCTATTATTAATTTATTTATCCAAATTAGCTATATTTTAGGGCCTTTTGGCACGACAATGTTTTGCATGCAAATTTTTATTATTTTTCTAGCACAATTAAAGCATCAAAATGACAAACATATTATCAAAACAAAATAGAATATCAGTTGGGATATTACAATTACAGTATCCATGACAAGGGCGCACTGTAACTCTTGGATTTTCATCCCATCATAAAAAAATTCTTCTCACTATCTAAAGAGAGAGTATGGCTCCCTTTCTCCTATAGATTCCATCAAAAGGAAGAGTTTTGGGTCAATACAATAGAAGAAGAACAAGAAGAAGTTATTTTAACATCCACGAGGCTAAAAATAGCCTATGGGACAGACTGTATTGCTCGCTGATTTTGCATTTCCACCCTCTTCATGTTCAGCTTGAGGATGAGCTCCCCCAAATTCACCATGGTCCTATCATTGAATAAATTAACCCAAGAGCTAGTTTCCAAGATATTCACATAACTATCCATGCTATCCTTGAATGCCTCGCACTCTAAAATGAAATGCTTTTATGTTTCCACTTTTCCAGAGTTGCAAAAAGTACACACTCTTTCTTCCAAAGCGTACTTTGGTATTTTCCGGCGCCCAGTTTCACAACGCAATTGGTGGGAATTGGTTCTTATTTGAGCAATAATCATTTTGGCCCTCCATGATATATTAGCCCCTATATAATCTTTTTTATGATGGTTGTATGTGGGATTAAACTCTTCAATATAGTACTTTTTCTTTCTCCCTATCTCTTTGTCCCAAATTTGCTTGTGGAACTTGTCAATAACAAAGGCCTTATCTCTTTGCTATTTGTAGCACATGTGTTCAAGTAAATATCCCATTTACTAATCCATTTGTTATTTTTTCGCATCCAAGTCTTCTTTCTTTTGCATAATATGTCATTGAAGACCACCTTAGGCCATCTGAAGTCTTCCATTTGCTCAATCGTTTTTAGATATCTTATGAGTTGCAGCATAGCAATTGCTTCAATGGGGGCTGCCCCCACTTCACTGAGCATGATATCATAGGGGAATGAGCTTTTAATTTTGAACTTGTTGATAATCAAGCATTTTTTAATCTTCTCAATTTGTTGCCACTGTAAATCAGATGTATTGTTGTCCCACACTTCACACCCATAGAGAACCACCGCGATCACTAACAACCCAAAAAGAGTTTGCGTAGTCTTCCAATCCCATAGCTCTGCTTCTCTGCATCTATTTTGAAAGGCGTATAATGCTTTCCAACCTCCCAAAGTTATTTTCTTTCTACAACCTTCCCAACAAATTTTTGTTGAAGTCAATCCCAAGATATTTGTAATCTACCACTTCTTCGAGAGTGTTTCCTTCAAAGTAGAACTTATGTTGGTTATGTTTTCTCTTGCTAGATAAGACTACTACTTTTGTCTTACTAGTATTAACCTGCATCCCCATTGCTTTGCAAAAGTGCTCGAGGGAAAGTAAGTGCTCTTGCAATCCAAGAGCATATTTAGCAATCAAAATAAGGTCATATGCATACAAAAGAAGCATTGTCACAAACTCTCCTAGCAGAGCACCTTCCCCATCCTATAAGTTTAACCACTCTTCAAGTTTGTCAATATATAAGCCAAATGGGGTAGGGGACAATGGGTACCCCTGCTTGACCCCAATATCGCTCCTGAAACTTTCAGAGATACCTACTGACGTTTTGATTTTGACTTTAACCTCTTCGTATAATCTATGGACAACTGCTCTAAGATGCATAGGAACCCCAAGTTCTTCCATTTTGTGCCAGAGCTTATCCCTAGGGACTGTGTCAAATTCCTTTTTGAAATTGACAAAGCAACAAAAGGCTTCCTCCTTTTTCTCCCACACCTTCTCAATGATGTGTCTTAATGTTAGACCATGATCAACCATGGAGTGTTTGGGTCTAAAACTTGCTTGTCCTTTAGCACGCTTACCTCTTTCTTTCGCCCACTTGCTAATTCTATTTTCTAGCATATTTCCTAATAGTTTTGCAAATAGGGGATTTATCATTATGGTCCTGTATTTGGAGGGATTATTGGCATCACCACTCTTGAAAAGAGGTATTGCCAGGCTAGTTGTCCAATTTGTAGGGAAGCCCTACTGAATGATGTTGTTGAAAATTCTCGTGATGTGAGGCACAAGAGTTTTCAAACCCCACTTTAGATACTCTACTTGGAGTTCAACTAAATCCTTTTCTTTTCCAGCACCCAACTTCTTAATACCCACCTCAACCTCTTGCACTATGAAAAGCTTAGTAGCGGTGTTGACCAAGGGGGGGGGTCAGCCTTGGGATCTTGCTCATAAGGTTGTTTTGCATATTCAAACCATTGATGAGCTGTGATATTGTTTTCAGTTTGCTTCTTTCTGGTTTGAAGTTCCTTCCAAAATAACTTGGGGTTGTTTTTCCCAAGGAAGATTAGTTCTTCCCTTCGTGAAATCATGAAATCAGCTTTTTCTTTCTTAAAATTTGCTTGTAGGATTTGAAGTCAGTTTCTTTCTGATTTGATTCTTTCAAAGTTCTTGATTTTTTGCATTCCTCATCAAACCAAGCATTAAACGAGAAGCAATTGTTTCAGATTTCTTATTTTTGGTAAGTCCATTGTGGAGAGGGCGCACTTGGCCAAACACTCACACGCATCCCACGGTTCATGGTAGGGTCACTACTATATGTTTTGGTGGGTCATATCTCTTATTGGAGGCCAACAAAAATTTCATATCTAAGTTGAGAGGTTGTTGAGGAGTATGGGTATGTTTTGGGGCTGATTTCCATTGAAAGAGAAGACGTGCCCTTACTGTTCCTTGTTCTAAGCATACAAGGGAGAAATATTTCTACAAAGAATACATAACTAAAGTATTTGGGAGATTGTAAGACTTCTAGGTAATTCAAAGAGGAATTTTGTACATTCACCGGTGTTGGTGTGGGAGTTTTGGGCATTTAAGCATCACCTTCAGGAATCCCAAACAAGCTGCTATAGTCATTCCAAACATTGTTACCACAAAACATCACAAATCAAGTTATAACATTGTAATTTGGTATTTGATGTGATGTATTGAACCTGATAATTTCATTTTAATAAATCAGTTCTGAGTTATGCTTTCCATCTAGTTGTTTGGACCATTCTTGCAAGGTATCATTGTAAATGTAATATGTTTGGACCATTCTTGCAAGGTATCATTGTAAATGTAATATGATATGTCAAGAGTAAACAACCATAAATACTAGACAAAAACTTCTAGATAGTGGGTAGCAAATGGTTTAACAAAACAATAAGTTCATATTTCCACCTATAGTAAGTTCCAAATCATATTTTCCTTACAGACATTTACAACACAAACACGTGGAATGTGTATTGCTAAGTCACCTGGGTCGAATTTGTGTTCGATTTCGGGGAACTTGAATTTCAACAAAAATTATCCATACTAAAAATCCTCAATAAAAATCATCATTAAATTTGAATATATATATATATATATATATATATATATATTTACTAAATTATATTTTCACACTTTTTTAAATAAATAAACAAATATAATCCATATTAAATTTACTAAGTATAAATGGTGGGATAGATTTAAAATTAGATTGGGGTTGGGAAACTTACAAAAATGTCTCCAAGTGGCATGTGTGGCCAATTCAAAGAACTCGATAAATTAAATAGATCTCGACATATGTGCAAGAAAGCCTCAAACCATGGATCGACCTCTAATCCAAAGGAATACAACATATAACATTCCAAAAGGACACATGTAGCATCTTTAGGTGAGATGTCTTATTAAATGTGTAAAAGGAACTCAAATGATGGAGCTCTGCAACTCATCAAATGTTCAACATCCTTGGGAAAACAAACCAATAATTCAAACCATGGAATGGGATAGGGAGTCATTTCCAAAATCTATCATAGTTTAAAATATTATAAAACATTCCATTCTAGTCCTAGAGCCTAACTATATAGAAGAAAAGGTTTACAAGAGAACTATTGGCATTTAAACAAAAGAGAATTGGTAATACAACCAGCATAGATCCAAATCTTAGGCTCTATCAAGAGCTGAAAGGGATCAAATCTCTAGAGGTGCAAACCTCTTATTAAGTATTGTACTCAAAGAGCTACTAATTTGATTCAAACCAAAAGACACATCTTTTTATTTAAGGTTTACATATATTATTTTTATTATTAATATTCAATATTATTTATGATCCACATAATATTTTTATTATTAATATTTAATATTATTTATGGCCAACCTATAATATTTTTTATTATTTTTTACTTTGTTAAGAACGAACATTACAACATCCCTCCATACATGGTTTTAAAACCATGTGCAAGGCCCTCCTAAAACCATGGGTTGTTTAGGAGGCATTGCACATAGTCTTAAAACCATTTGCAAGGCCCTCATAAACCATGTACAATAAAATCATGGGTTGTTCAGGAGGCCTTGCACATGGTTTTAAAACAATTTGCAAGGCCCTCCTAAACCATGTACAATAAAACCATGGGTTGTTTAGGACAAGGCCAACATTTTTTTGAGGATAATTCAATTTTTTATTTTTTGTTATTTTGTTAGGTAGGAACATTACATCTCCCCATAATGTGTTGTTTTTGTTTTTGGGGGATAATTATTATTATTTTTTTATTGTTTTGTTAGGTAGGAACATTACAACATCTCCCCATATTAGGTTTTTTTTGTGGCCAACATTTATTTTGACGCATAATAAAAATTTTATTTTTTATTATTTTGTTAGTAACAAAAGTTACAACATAATATCAACAAACGTTACAAGATCCTCCACATAAAGTACAAGATCTCCCTCATACTGGGCTATGGAGCGCCTCTCGACCCAACAATCTTTACCACCTGTTCCAGCACTCATCTTCTACTGACCTCGTAAAGCTCAATTTCAATGTTTGGTGGAAAACCAGCCATTTCATTAAGTTTCAGTAAAATGTTTGATGGTTTACCTATAGCCTTCTCAATACTCCTTCCAACATATCTGAGGCCAATATTGATGGTGTAAGTTAAGGATCAGGTAGGCATAAAATTAAAGAGGACATATAAATGATAAAATAAATATATCTAAAAATAGGAAACAACTACAATATTGATTCTTTCTGTAGCTCATATAGTTTAAGGAAAGACGTATATCATCCTTCTTCTGTTCAGGTGGTGGAAGGAGGAAATGATCCTACAGAAAACACCCAGATTGTTAGCATTAGAAGCAACTTTGTTCACAGTATGCAGCACTTGAATTTTTTATAAATGATCAAAGAAAGTAGCATGTAAATAATCAGTAAAGAAAAAATTGATCGTGAAATTTTCAAAGCCATTGATCATGTTTTCTAGAACCATTTTATGTAATGCTTAGCCAGGTCATTAATGAAATATTCTAATGAAAACAACTTATTTACAACCAATTCAGGCCTGCAAGGTCAATTCTGTGAGTTTCAGAAAAACTTTGAAAGAAAATGCATGAATATAAAAACCGTGAACCAGAAAGTTGAAACATAAAATATTAAGAAAAACCGTGAACCAGAAACATAAAAAATTAGATATCCAAATACAGATTGTTCCAGTCTACTCTTACAAACTCAAAGTGTGGACTCCTCATATTTGTATGTTTTATAGGGGAGGTGTTATTTTATAGCAAAAGGTTAGGATATTTGGGTCTGATGCTTTGCCTTATTTGATTATTAATTTATGTTTTTGTTGTGTTTTTTCTTTCAATATAATTTTTCTTACAAGGATCTTTCTAGTTCCAGCTTAGCATTTACCCTAGGCCAGAAATGGGTAGCATTTACCCTAGGCCAAAAATGGTTCCCCATTGGACCTTTCCACATTCAAAATTTAAAAATGGATCCTGTTAGCACCTGTGCTAAATTTTGAAGATTTATACACAAGGTGTCTGCACTAATTCCCCTTCAAAGGTCCAAACCAGTGAAAAATGAGGGGTAGGGTCAAAACAAAATTTCCTGTCTTATGGCCTAGAGGTATGCAGAAAGGGGTTTGAAGCTGATTGGGAGGATTATTCCTAAGCCTTAAGGTAAAAATGGATCCAAAATATTTAGGCGTGACCTTGGAAATGAGTCTAATATGAAAAATCCAATCAAGGATAGATCTTGGTGAGAACGGATGGTGGAGATCCAACCCGCAAAAGAGATCAACGATCCAGCAAAAAGTCGAAAGCGGGAAATGCTAAGTTTCAGCCATAAAAAGTTCAAATCCTAAATTCTACATTCTGTGATCCGAGATCCTACAGCCCAGGATGCTTTCACCCAAGATCAATGGTCTAGCATGTTAAACTAGTAGCAACAAGGAAGGTCTTTTTGCATGCATGTGTTCTTGCCTGCCGAAGACTTAAATTAGGAAACCAGTTGTATTTAATTTACTTTTCCTAAGTTTACTTTGGAAAATAAATTAAAGTGATCTAAATTAACTTTAGTGAAACACTAGTTAAAGTGAAAGTGAAATTAGGGTTTTTGTTTTACCACTAGTTAAAGTGAAAGTGAAAATAGGGTTTTCGCTTTACCTAAAGTTATAAAAGAGAGATCAATTGGTGGAGAGGACACACTTGTATTTTGACAGAGACATAATACAAATAGGGAGAGAAAGTCAGACAGAGGATTTAGCTGAGAAGATGCAGCAACGAGCAATAGGATCACCGAGCTTCGTACAACTGGGTCGTACACTCACATAGGAGGGTGTTGAGGTTTAGCTGGGATTTTCCCAGTGATTCTGCCATGTACTGCATTCACCAGGTTTGGGTGAACTTGTAGTGATTGTAAAAGTTCCATATTTTCTCATAATAAATCTATATCTGACTGCTACACCATTTTCACATATTGGGTTTTTCCAGGTGTTTCCATACCCAAAATAATAGTGTCAATATTGTGATGTGATGTTGTGACTTATTTCTCAGTTTTATATTTTGCTGCATATTGTAAAAGATATTCATGTGTGGTTATTAATAGAGATTTGCATGCACTGTTTATCCCTAGTTTGAATATTAAAGGAAAATTTACATGGTATCAAAGCTCTGGTGAGCTAAAGCTAAGAGATTTGCAAAAGTAGTGATAGATCAGGGGAATAACTATAGGAAGACAGAAACCTAGACTTCCAGATTTAGGGTTTGATAGGTACACTTCACTATGGTCGTGCAGTTGAGAGTTGAGGATAGACTCCAAGGTGCTCAGAAATTTCCTACATGGACAGAAAGGATCACAAGAATCCTAGATGTTAGTGATGCAGAGGAGCACATTGACTCCACGAAGGTTGCACCTAGAGATCCGGTAGATCTATCAGCTTGGGAGAAGATTGATTCCAGATCCATGCCAATTATCATGGATGGAGTGAAGGACCATATAGTTCCTCACCTTTCTGGTAAGAAGACCGCAGCAGAGATGTGGACGGCTTTGGAAAGTCTGTACCAAAGTAAGAACAAGAACTAGAATATGGTGTTGCAAGAGAGGATGTGCAACACCAAGATGGATAAGGGAGAAGGAGTGGTGCCTTATCTCACAAGGTTCACACAGATCAGGGATGAACTTGGAGCTATTGGGTATAAGACTGGTGATGAGGAGCTAGTTCGGATATCCCTCAATGCCTTCTCTAAGCCATGGGACACCTTTTTCAAGGGTGTTGTGGCTAGGGAGAAGCTCCCTGATTGGCAAATACTTTGGGATAACTTTGTGCAGGAGGAGACCCGCATGGGTCAAGGATTAGGCTCATCCAGTAGTGCCCCATAGATTGTGGATGAGGATGCTCTAGCCCTTATGGGGAAGAGAAAGGGGAAGGAAAAGAGGAAGAAGGATGGTAAGAAGAACCTTGACGTGTCAAAGGTCAAGTATTTTATCTGCCACAGGCAGGGACACTTTGCCTCCTAGTTCCCAGACAAGGTGAAGAAGAATAACACTCAGATGGTTGGATCTGTAGAGGTGGATGAGTTTAGCAGGAACTTTGATGAGGAGTTCTGCTTGATAGCTTGCATGGAAAGCACCACAAGGACCAGCATATGGTACATCGACAGTGGAGCATCTAGTCACATGACTAGATAGAAGGGATTCTTTAGAGACTTATAGGAGGGTGGAACAGGGATCCACGTTGATATGGGTGATGATGCACGGTATTAGGTGCAGGGAGTTGGCACTGTTTCATTTCAGAGGGAGTCTAGAAAATCCCTCAGTTTTGTCGATGTGTTGTATGTTCTAGGATTGGCCAAGGACCTTATATCAGTCTCCACTTTGGAGGAAAAGGGATATCAGGTGAAGTTCCATGACCATAGAGTATATATCAATCCCAAGGGGTTAGATAAGGGCTTGGATCGAGTGATTGGAAGGAGGAGCGAGAAAGTGTATAGACTACATTTTGAGTCTGCAAAGGCTCTAGTTAGCAACAACAACAACAGTTAGGGTGATTTATGGCATAGAAGGATGGCACACTTACACCATGGAGCATTGAAGCATTTGAGACAGGCAGTCATTGGAGTTCCTCAGGTACATGAGGAAAATCATAACCACTGCAAGGGTTGTGCTTTGGGGAAGAACATCATGAAGCCTTTCCCACATAGTGAGCATAAGTCTAAGGAGCCCTTGGACTTGGTGCATTCTGATGTATGCGGACCTATGAGTTTCCATTCGTTCAGTGGTTATAGTTACTGCGTAACCTTCATTGATGACTATTCCAAGAAAACCAAGATTTATTTCCTGAAGGCCAAGTCATAGGTCTTTGAGAGGTTTTGAGAGTTCAAAACTATCGTGGAGAACCAAATAGGAAAGAATATTCGGGTGTTGAGGACAGACAAAGGCGGTGAGTACACCTCCAATGAGTTCATGGAGTATTGTTCGGTAGAGGGGATCAAGAAGGAGTACACTATGCCCCATACCCCACAACATAATGGAGTTGCAGAGAGGAAGAGCATGACGATGGTTGGAGTATCCAAGGCCATGCTATTTGATCAGGGATTACCACTATTCCTTTAAGCTAAGGCATACAGGATTTAATTATACATTCAGAATAGGTATCCCCACACAACTTTGGGGAGGAAGACACCGGAGGAGGTATTCACAGGCACTAGGCCAGATGTGAGTCACATTCGCATATTAGGTAGTGTCTGCTATTGTCATGTTCATGCTGACAATAGGAAGAAGCTGGACCCTTCTGGAGAGAAGGGGTTACTTATTGGTTACAATGAGATTTCGAAGTCATATAGAGTTTACATTCCTGCTCGTAGGAGAATCATCATGAACAAGGATGTCCAGTTTGATGAGGACAGGGACTTGAGGAGATATCTGGACTTACCAGAAGAGAAACATCCATCACAGGAGTTGGGGGTCAAGTTGGAGGAGCCAGATGTACAGGTACAGGTACATACATAGAGCACAGGTTCTAGTGGTCAGAGGGAGTCTGGTGGACAGGATCCTATAGTCATTGACTTGGAGGATGAGCTGCAGCAGGAGATTGATATCCAACAGCCATAGTAGGTTGACACTAGGCCAAATCCTAAGTGGTTTAGGTCCACAGTACAGGATTCCAGGCAAGTTGATCCTCCACAGAGATCTTTTAGATGGAGTGTACAACCAGAGAGGCTTAGTTACATGGCACTAATGACAAAGTTGATTAATTTTGAACCTTCCAGCTTCGAGGAGGATGCACAACATGATGTGTGGCAAGAGGCTATGGTTAAGGAGTATGAATCCATTATGAAAAACCAAGTATGGGAGGTTTTGCCGAGGATACAAGGGAAAAAGGTGGTGGGATCTAGATGGATATACAAGGTGAAGCATGCAGCAGACGAAAGTGTGGAGAAGTACAAGGCGATCTTCATGGAAAATGGGTTTTCACAGAAGGAGGGTATTGATTATGAGGAGACCTTCACCTTTGCTTCCATATATTCTTCCATTCGGACCATTATCTCACTAGCGGCTGAGATGGGTTGACGTGTCCATTAGATGGACGTCAAGACTACCTTCCTCAACAGAGTGATAGAGGAGGAGGTGTATATTGAGTAGCCAGAGGGGTTTGATGTGGAGAACAGGGAGACACATGTATGCGGATTGCATCGAGCTCTTTATGGACTCAATTAGGCACCTCGAGCATGGTACTCGAGGATTGATAGCTATCTATGGGAGATGGGATTTTAGCAGAGTGAGGCTGACGAAAACCTGTACTTCTTGACAGGTGAGGTGCCTCTGATACTGGTCTTATATATGGATGATATCTTTTTGACAAGAGATGAGAGGCTGATTGGAGACTGCAAGTCTAATCTTGCAGTGGAGTTTGAGATGAAAGAGTTTGGGCTGATGCATTACTTTTTGGGCTTGGAGGTTTGGAAGAGAGATGGATGCTTCTTCATCAGATAGGGGAAGTATGCAGTAGATATCCTGAAGAGATTTAGGATGGAGGATTGCAATCCTATGGCCACACCTCTAGTTTCAAACTGGAGGAAAATTGATGCATCTAGGTTAGACGGATTTGATCCTACCTTGTATTGGTATCTTATCGGATCACTTATGTATGTAGTCAACACTCGAGCAGACATCAGATTTGCAGTCAACTCTTTTAGTTAGTTCATGGTGGACCCTCGGAGAGTGCATTGGATGGTTGCGAAGCACATACTTTTCTACATCAGAGGTACAGTGGAGTATGGATTGGTTTATGAGTGCAGGGGGAGTGTACAGTTAGCAAGTTTCATGGATGCTGATTGGGAAGGATGTGTAGAGGACCGAAAGATTACTTCACGTTGTTGTTTTAGCATTGGATTAGGGGTTGTCTCTTGGTTCAGGATCAGGGGTTGTCTCTTGTTTCAATATCAGGGATTGTCTCTTGGTGCAAAATTTAGTTGCATTGAGCTCGGAAGAGGCTGAGTATATGGAAACGAACATGGCTGCTTGTGAGGGTATGTGGCCGAGGAAGTTACTTGCAGGGTTGTTCGAGTGTGAGATAGAGGCTACATTAGTTCACTATGACAATCAAAGTGGCATCAGGCTATGTGAGAATCCAATGTTCCATGACTGGAGCAAACACATAGACATCAGATACCACTTCTGGAGAGATTATGTTCAGAGGGGAACCATTCGGTTGGAGTACATACAAATAGATGAGTAGGTGGCAGACATTTTCACCAAGGCACTTTGTAGATAGAGTTTTGTGAATTTCAGGGATAATTTGGGGTTGCTACCGAATCCCTTGCTCGTTGAGAGGGAGTGTTAAAATAGTAGCAACAAGGAAGGTCTTCCTACATGCATGTGTTCTTACATGCAGAAGACTTAAATTAGGAAACCAGTGGTATTTAATTTACTTTTCCTAAGTTTACTTTGGAAAATAAATTAAAGTGATCTAAATTAACTTTAGTGAAACACTAGTTAAAGTGAAATTGAAATTAGGGTTTTTTCCTTACCACTAGTTAAAGTGAAAGTGAAATTAGGGTTTTTGCTTTACCTAAAGCTATAAAGAGAGATCAATTGGTGGAGAGGGCACACACACTTGTGTTTTAATAGAGACAGGATACAAATAGGGAGAGAAACTCAGACAAAGGATTTAGCGGAGAAGATGGAGGAGTGAGCAACACTATCACCTAGCTTCGTACAGCTGGGTCGTACACTCACACTGGAGGGTGTTGAGGTTTAGCTGGGATTTTCCTAGTGATTTTGTCGAGTACTGCATTCACCAGGTTTGGGTGAATTTGCAGTGATTGTAAAAGTTCCATATGTTCTCATAATAAAATCTATATCTGACTGGTGCATCGGTTTTCCCATCTTGGGTTTTTCCAGGGGTTTCCATACCCAAAATAATAGTGTCAATATTGTGATGTGATGTTGTGATTTATTTCTCAGTTTTATATTTCGCTACATACTATAAAAGATATTCATGTGTGGTTATCAGTAGAGATTTACATGCACTTTTTAGCCCTAGTTTGAATATTAGAGGAAAATTTACACGGCAAAGGGCAGAAGCAGAAAAGGCAAAGAAGTTTTATCTTGAAATTTAGCATCCCAATTTCTGCTTTCCACAATCAGGATCTGGCGGGTCAGAGCGCATCTGCTAGAGATCAACAGCTTGGAAAAGAACAAAGGGCAGAGATCGAAAAGGGGAAAACTTAAAAAATTTGATCATGAAAGTTTGAAGTTCTGCATTCCATGATCCGCTAGATCTACAGTTTGGAAAGTTTCCGTGAAGATCAACAGTCTAGAAGAGAGCAAAGGGGTGGAGATTGGAAAGCGGAAACTTAAGAATTTGGTCGTGAAAGGTTGAAATCCCACTTTCCGCGATCCGCAAGATCTATGGTTCAAAGAGCTCCCACACAAGATTGACGGTGCGAAAAGAAAATGACAGAAGCAAAAAAGGTAGAATTGCAGTCGCGAAAGTTGGAAAATATGCCTTCCATTTTTTGCTAAAGGCGGAAGCGGAAAGGTTAAAATTGAGCTTTGAGAAAATTGAAAGTCTATTTTCCACATTCTGTTTTTCACGAAAGGAAGAAGTGAAAAGTTGGAAGCAAAAAAGGAGAAAATTCGGTGAATAAAATCGGAGGATCTGTGTCCTATCTTTCGCTAAAGGCAGAATCAGAAGGGTGGAAATGGAAAGGAGGAAGACGAAAAAGGCATAAATTTGGTCCTGAAAAGGTTCAAATATGTTTTGTGTGATCCACCGGATCGACGATCCAAAAATCCTCTTCCATCCTTGATCTTAGATCAATGGTGGAGATTGATTCCGGTGATCTAACCTGCATGAAGAAAATAGCTTTCCATATCTGTGAAATCACTTAAAGGGGCATGTGTTTCAACGATCAGGATTAAGGATAAGGTAAGATCTATGGCTAAGTTTTAATTCACAGGTGGAAGATGCAAGATAGTTCGAAGCTATTGTAGATCGTCGAAGAGCCATCATTTTCATCCGGTAGGCATGGTTTCTAGGTGTTTAATTCTCCATTTTTGTCCAGCATGCGCGTCCTCCTAGCATGATTTCCTATTTTGTTAACAATCATGGCGAATTTGCCAGATCAAAGGTTGTTGGGATTTTTTTATCATTCGAATTTGATCCCCATTTTTGTAAATGATTTTGGGGCTCTATTTTGAGCTTGTTCTCGAGAGCCTAGGACTCTATAAATATAGCCTCGAAAGAGGAAGAAAGGGTTGAAAACTTTCATTCAGAAGCCTTAGAGCTCGGGTTTTGTAGCCCTGTTATTTTCTTGGAAGTTTTAATGAAAAGTATGCTCTGATTTTTCTGATATTCATCAAGTTGTTCCCTGTTCATTCTGTGTTTCATGTATGTGTTTTCTACCAATACATTTCTATGTTGTATGCAAGGAATTCATTTTTGATAACGCTCCTTCCATCAGAAAACATATTTGTTAAGTGTTGGTAATGACTGTGATAGAATTCATCCACTGATAGGTGCTCTGTTTCAGTTATTGTCCCCTGTTATATTTATGCTAAAGGTGTTTCTAGAGATTCATCCATTGATAGATGCCTCTGGTTTTCACTGGGATCTTTCCTCATTTCTATCTGTCATCACTTCAAGATAATTTGACTGAACATAATAGCCACGTTGCCTCAGATTTCGTAGGAAAATTACCCCTCATTATTGTTGTAATCCCCTTGAATATTTTCAAGCCGTGACTCCATTTCCCAATGGTATTTCTTGTATGCCTATTTCACCATCTTTAAATCTGCAAATATCCTGTTCGTACCAGAAATCTAGCCTTTTGAATGCTTCTTTAAATCCATATGTATATGTGAATGTTTCTATGACAAAGAGAGAGCCCTCTCTAATTGTATAGGGCAGAATTCAATCTAAATATTGGTTGAAATGGTTACCCCTGTGACTTCCTACCACAACCATAGGAAAATTACAGGGTGATAATATCTTGGTGCCATTGTTGAGGAATAATCACTATTATCTCCTTGGGAAATGACATCGTCCTAGTTCTAAGACTTGGTTGAGAAATTGGTCATAGACACATACTGGTTGCACATGCTCTGGTGACTCCATACAAATTTTGAAGGTGACTCCACTGGGAAATATTAGCAGCCAAAAGAACCAATACGAGGAGAAATCCTAATGCTGAATATTTCCAAGAATTTTTTTTATCCAGAAAGTCTGATTCGAAGGGCCAATAGGCTGCAAAGGTTAGCTAGAACTCTTTCCTTCCCTACTGAAGGTGTTGTTTCTGTTAATGATATATCTAAACATTGTAATGAGGAGTTTGGACTAGATTTCCCTAGGACTAAATCTGAGTCCAGCCTCTCTGAGGTGGCTTCTGATACCTCTGCATTTGATTTCCCCCACATTTCCTAGTCACCCCAGACCTTAGAGCCTCCATGCAGGAATCCCCAACACTTTCCTGAACCAGAGTTCCCTACACTTAATTCTAAATTAAACCTGTTAAATTCCACTGTCATAAGGCAATCTGCTGCCTCATTTTTGTCTCCCATTGATTCCAAGAAAAATCAGCATTCGTTTTCCAGTTGCACAACTTCCCACATTCCTGCAGTTCCCCACAACATACCAATTTCTGTCACACTAGTATTAATAACCCTTGTAAACCATGTTATACCTCCAAGGATGGAAAATAGATTTTCCCCCATATAGCTTCCTACTGCTCTCCATGACCTCCCTTTGGGACACTCCCAAAGGCTCAAACAATTCAATCAATGGGGAGAGGGGATATTTAGCTGAGGAGTGCTTGGGGTGGTTCTTAGATTGGATAGGCTTGGAGGAAGTGGATCATGATAATGTTAAGGTCACACTATTTGCTCAAAGTTTGGCTGGAGAAGTAAGAAAATGGTATAAAAATCTCCCAGCTGACTGCATCCTAAACTATCAATCCTTTGAAGATGCCTTCAAGGACAAATGAGTAGACAAGAAGAACCCTAAGTTGTATCTATCCCAATACAATTCCATGAGGAGAAAGGAGAGTGAATCTGTCCAAGAGTTTTCTGACAGGTTTATGAAGGTGTACAATTCCATCCCTCCCTAGTTCAAACCTCCCATTGGTTCTGCCTAACTCCACTATGCTGAAGCCTTTGATAGTAAGTTTACCTTGTAGCTAAGGGAAAGGAGATCAGCCTCCTTGGTAGCTATGATGAAAGACACCATAGAGGTGGAGGTAAACCTAACTGCTGCAAGAAAGAATAAAAGGGATGAGGGAGAATGGAGAAAGGAGGAGGGAGAATGGAGAAGGGAGGAGGGAGAATGGAGAAGGGAGGAGGGAGAATGGAGAAGATATGGTGGAGAATGGAGAAGAGAGGAAGAAGAAAGAGGAGATATAAGAAAAGATAAATAAATTGAACATCACTCTACCTATAGCTCACAAGAGGCCAGAATAGGCACAATGCTGAGAACCATGGAAAGGATGATGGAAAGACTCTCTGTGGATGGTATACCACCTCCTAGGGAAAATCAAGTGTAGTAGAATAGGAACCAGAATGCTAAAAGGCCACAAATGCCCCAAAACAGGTAGAGAGACTAGTGAAACCCTCCTGATCCACTTATCAGACCTCCATTTCAGGAAAATTATGTGGTTTAGGATGGTGAGAATCAAGCTTAGGATTAAATCCATCAGTTGGACACCGACTCACCCTCCACCTTTCTGACCAAAGAAGAACACAATAATGCTTGTCTCGAAAGGGGAGAGATGCCTGCTGGGGAAACCAAAGATTTTCAGAGACGATATCAACTTGCTGTCATGGAGGTGCAGAGACAGATCGGTCTAAGGAGCAGAGATGTTCCTGTTACAAGAAATAAGGAGGAAGCAAACAAAGCCTCTACAAGCAAACCAAAGAGCATTCCACCCCCTATGGATGCCTCCATGAATGTAGCAGAGCCCAAAGGGAAGGAGAAAAAAAAAAGATAATCCAAGGGGGTCAGATTAGGGGTAGACCTCTTTCATTCTGGAGGCTGAAATTGCAAAGATAAAAATCTATGTCCCTCTCACTGAGCTGTTAAAAAATTCCGAATATCATTCTAAAGTTGCCACATTGTTGAAGCCTCCAGGAGAATTTTATGGAATGTCAGACTCCCTAAATCTCCAAGATGAAAATCCCACCTTCCTTTTTGGACCCTGTGTAGAAGAGTCTACTGATGAAGATACTGCCCCCCTTCTATATCAATCTGAACATTCACAATGCCATATTTGATTCAGGAGCCTCCCACAATATGATGCCCAAGATAATCATGGAGGAACTGGGATTGGAAGTGACCAAACCCTACAAAGATATCTTCTCTTTTGATTCCAGCAAAGTCAGGTGTCTAGGACTGATCAAATATCTAGTCATCTCTTTGGCCCAAATCCCTGCCAAAAACTTGTTCATAGATTTAGTTGTAGCTGACATCCCTCCAAAGTTTGGGATGTTGTTATCAAGATCTTGACAAGCCAAACTTAAAGGTATTATTCAAATGGATATGTCCTATGCCACCATCCCTATCTTTGGGGTGCATAGAATGCTCTTCAGGGAGAAAAATTTAGCATACATGGTGACCAGTGCTGAAAGGCCAAACAACCACCCCATCTATGCATTAGATACTGAGATGGGATCAACTTTTTCCTTTACAACTCCTACAAACTTGATTTTGATTGTACAAATAATGAGGTAGAGTATGAGGCTATGGTGTTAGCCATTTAGATCCTGAAGGATTTTCAAGTCAAGAGGGTAATGATACATGGATATTCTTAGTTGGTAATTAAACAAATGATAGGTGAATATCAGGCCAAGCACCCCAGAATGAGAAGTTACAGGAATGCTGCCCAGGACCTAATAGGAGGTTTTGAAGAGTGCAATTTTAATATAATCCCCAGGTTACAGAATTATGTAGTTGATTCTATGGCCTGTTGGTTTCAAGGTCCACATGCACCCCAGTGGAAGATATGAGATCGAGGTCAGGAACAAACCTTCAGTCCCTAATAATGTAAAAAGTTGGCAAGTTTTTGAAGATGACAAGCAAATCCAGAAGTTACTCACTCTCAATGGGGAGTTTTATGGATTGACTATTGAAGAAGAAAATGAGCTTCTAGAGGAGGCTTCTCCAACCCAAGAACCCTTGCAGAGCCATACTGCTGCTCCCAAATAAATACCCCTAGATGAGGGTGTTACTCATGTTGAAGGTGTTGATGGCGGTGAAACTGAGGAATCTTGGGAGCCAGAGTTGCAATAGGCTGATGGAAAACAAGAATATGTGAACAACCTCTGTGGCAAGGAGATCCTACAGCTCAAAGGTAACTCCATCCCCAAGGGTCTAGTCCCTTTAGAAAATATTTTTTATTGTAATGATGTGGCTAAAGAACCTCAACTGGCCCCAAGCTGTGAAGATGTTGAGGATGTAAATATTGGGACAGAAGATCATCCCAAGGTTATAAAAATAGGAAGAACCCTTTCACCTGAGGCCAAACAGAAATACATCTCGTTGATGAAAAAATATTCAGATGTGTTTTCTTGGAGCTATAGTGACCTTAAGGATTATGATACAAGTATAATCCAGCATACCATACCAATCAAGAAGGATGAGATGCCTTTCAAATAGAAGATGATAAGGATGAACCCCAAGTTGCTACCCCAGATAGAAAAAGAAATAAAATATCTATTTGAAGCCAAGATCATTGTGGCCCTCAAATTCTCACACTGGGTAGCGAATATGGTCCCAATCAGGAAGAAGAACAAGGAGATAAGGATATGTATTGACTTCAGGAATTTGAACCAAGTTTCTTTGAAGGATCATTACCCACTTCCAAAAATGGACCATATCTTGCAAAGAGTAGTGGGTTCATAGAGGATCTCCACTTTGGATGGATTCTCAGGTTATAACTAGATCGTGGTGCACCTGGAGGATCAAGAGAAGACAGCCTTCACTACACCTCAGGGCACTTTCATGTATGCTAAAATTCCATTTGGGCTCATGAATGCAGGGGAAACCTTCTAGCAGGCCATGGACATAGCTTTTGCTGATGAAAAGGACAAAATTATGGTCATCTATCTGGATGATATCACTGTTTTCTCCAAATCTGATGAAGAACATGTCGCACACCTATTGAGAATGTTAAAAAAATGCAGAAAGTTTGGCACCTCCCTAAATCTAAAAAAGTCATTCTTTGCTATGAAATAAGGGAAGCTTTTGGGGCATATAATTTATCAGGAAGGAATCAAGATAGATTCAAAGAGGGTTGAGGTGATTCATAAGATTGAACTCCCTTGGAATAAGGTGGAGGTTCAGTCCTTTTTGGGAAAGGTAAATTTTCTGAGAAGATTCATCAGTGCCTTCATTGAAATCATGAGGTATATAATAGACATAATGGGAAAGGATAAAGAAATCAAGTGGACTCTTAAAGCCAAAAATTCCTTTGAGGAAATAAAGAGGGCCATTTCTGAAGCCCTTGTGCTAGCCAACCCTGATTTTTCTAAAGACTTCCTCATAACTTCATTTTCCTCATAGCACATAGTAGCAAGAGTATTGCTACAGAAGAACCAGGAGGGACATGAGCAACCCATTGATTTCTATAGAAAAACCCTCAAGGATGCTCCTCTGAAGTACAACATCCTGGAAAAGCAGGATTATGCCTTGGTGCAGGCCTTAAAGGATTTTCAAGTGTACATCCTACATTCCCATATCATTTCTCATGTCCCCACCAATGTTGTAAAGGATATTCTGACCCAACTTGATCTTGAGGGATGAAGGGGAAAGTGGATAACAATCCTACTTGAGTATGATCTATAAATTAAGACCACAAAGCTGATTAAAGGCCAAGGACTAGCCAAGCTTATGGCCCAATCCAACTGCGATTCTCTCAGCCTACACATGATTATTGAATTGTCACCAGAAGAGAAAAATCCTTAGGGACAACCAGGTCCCCCAGTAGCTGAGCATTTTCTGTCATCCCCATGGTACACTGATATCATTTTCATGTTACAACATCTGCAAGCCTTACAGGGTATGGACAGGACAAGGGACAGATTTCTCAAGTAGAAAGCATCTGGGTTTTGCATATTAGAGGGAAAATTGTATTGGAAGGAGCCATGAGGGGTGCTGCTGAACTGTGTAGATGAGTAGGAGGCAAAGAGGCTCAATGAGGAATTCCATGCAGGAGAATGTGGAGGCCATCACTATTGGAAGGCCACTATAAACAAAATCATGAGGGTAGGGTTTTATTGGCCCACCATCTTCTCTGATACTCACAAGAAAGTTGTTTCCTGCCACAAATGTCAAATCTTTGAGGGGAGAAGGAAGCTATTACCATTTCCTTTGAAACCCATACAGGTTGAAGCCAATTTCTAGCAATGGGGACTAGATTTCATTGGAGAAATAAATCCATCTTCCTCAGGACAACACAAGTGGATCCTCACTACCACTAACTACTTCACGAAATGGATTGAAGCCATCCCCACAAGGAAAGCCACCAAGACAGTAATTATGTAGTTTTTGGAGGAGTATATCCTGTCAAGGTCCCCAGGAAGATAATCGGGGTCCCTAGGAAGATAATCACTGATAATTCTCTTGATTTCAAGTCAAAGAAGATGGTTGAGTTTTGTTCCAAATATCACATACAATTGGGACACTTCACAGCCTACTACCCATAGGGAAATGTGTTGGTTGAATCTTCAAACAAGATCCTCATGATAATCATCAAAAAGCTGCTACAGGACAATAAGAAGGCCTGGCACACAAAATTGACTCATGCTTTGTGGGCTGATAGAATCAGTGCAAAGAAGTCCATTGGAACCTCACCATTCCAGCTGGTTTATGGTTTTGAGGTAATTTTTCCTAGTTCCCTGAGCTTGCCAACGATGTATCAATTGATTGAACTACAACAGCAAAGGGAGAAACTGTTTGACAAAACCCAAACATTTCAAGAGAAAATGAAAGAGATTTTTGACAGGAAGACAAATCCTGATGACTTCCAATTGGGGGATATAGTTTTGCTGTGGGATGCATCACATGAAGAAAAGGGGAAGTATGGTAAGTTTTACCATATGTGGAAGGGTCCTTACAAGATTTCAACTTTTAGAGGACAAAATGCCTACATACTGGAGGAGATGGAGGGTGGTCTAGTATCTGGAGCTCCCGTAAATGGGAGGCTCCTCAAACACTATTTCATGTAAAGTAAGTACATTTCCCATGTCATTGTATATACCATTTTATTTTAACATTGCATGTGTGGATAATCCCCCTTCTAAGACTTAAAGCTCGAGGTGAAGGCAGTAAGGTCTCCAGCAGGGGCTGTCATTTAGTTTTCTTTTTTAGGCGAATTTGAAGTTGCAAGCACTTGGTCTACGTGGTTCTTTGATACCTCACAAGGAGGATAGCATCCCCAAGTTGGAGCCACTGTTAGAACCTGTGATAAATTTTGAATATTTCTACACAAGGCATCTGCACTAATCCCCCTTCAAAGGTCTAGACCAATGAAAAATGAGGGATAGGGTCAATTTTTTATTCATGTCTTATGGCCTAGAGGTATGTAGAAAGTAGTTTGAAGCTACTTGGGGGAATTATTCCTAAGCCTTAAGGTCAAAATGGATCCAAAATCTTTAGGCGCAACCTTGGAAATGAGCCTAATATGAAAAATATGATCAGGGATAGATCTTGGCGAGAATAGACAGTGGAGATCCAACCCGCAAAAGAGATCAACAGTCCAACAAAAAGTCGGAAGCGGGAAATGCTAAGTTTTAGCCATAGAAAGTTCAAATCTCAATTTTCGCATTTTGCGATCCGAGATCTGACGGCCCAGAATGCTTCTGCCCAAGATCAATAGTCCAGCAAAGGGAGGAAGTAGAAAAGGAAAAGAAGTTTTATCTTGAAAGTTAGAATCCCTATTTCTTCTTTCCGCGATTAGGATATGGCGGCTCAGAGCATGTCTGCTAGAGATCAACGGGTCAGAAAAGAATAAAGGGTGAAGATCGAAAAGCGGAAAATTTAAAGAATTCTATCATGAAAGGTTGAAGTTCCGCATTCTGCGATCCACAAGATCGACGGTCCAGAAGTTTATGTGAACATCAATAGTCTGGAAGAGAGCAGAGGGGTGGAGATCGGAAAGCGAAAACTTAAGAATTTGGTCATGAAAGGTCGAAATCCCACTTTTCACGATCCACAATATCTATGGTTCAAAGAGCTCCTGCAGAATATCGACAGTGCGGAAATAAAATGACAGAAGCAGAAAAGGTAGAATTGTAGTCACAAAAGTTGGAAAATACTCCTTCCATTTTCCGCTAAAGGCATAAGTAGAAAGGTCAAAACCGATCTCCAAGAAATTTGAAATTCCATTTTCCGCATTCTATTTTTCGCGAAAGCAGAAAGGGAAGGTCAGAAGCGGAAATACGGAGGTGAAAGAGGAGAAAATTCAGTGAATAAGATCATAGGATTTTCATCCCATCTTCCGCTAAAGGTGGAAGCAAAAGGGAGGAAACATAAATGAGGAGGACGAAAAAGACATAAATTTGGTCCCAAAAATGTTCAAATCTATTTTCTGTGATTCGCAGGATCGACGGTCGAGAAATCCTCTGCCATCCTTAATCTTAGATCAATGGTGGGGATTGATCCTACTAACCTAACCTGAATAAAGAAAATAGATTTCCATATCTATGAAATCGCTTAAAGGGGCACATGTTTCAATGGCCAGGATTAAGGATAAGGTAATATCTACAGTTGAGTTTTATTTCATAGGTGGAAGATGCAAGGCAGTTCGAAGTTGTTACACATCGTCGAAGAGCCATCGTTTTCATCTAGCAGGCGTGGTTTCTAGGTGTTTAATTTTCCATTTTTTTCCAGCATGCGCATCCCAGCATGCTTTCCTATTTTGTTAACAATCATGGTGAATATGCCAGATCAGAGGTTGTTAGGATTTTATGATCATTCGGATTTGATCCCCATTTTTGTAACTGATTTTGGGGTTTTGTTTAGAGGTTGGTCTCAGGAGCCCATAACTCTATAAATATACCCTCGAAAGAGGAAGAAAGAGTTGAAAACTTTCATTCAGAAGCCTTAGCACTTGGGTTTTGTAGCTCTGTTATTTTCTTGGAAGATTTAATGAAAAGTATGCTCTGAGTTTTCTGAGTTTGATCAAGTTGTTTCCTGGTCAGTCTGTTTTTCCTGTATTTCCATTTTCATGTATGTGTTTTCTACCAATACATTTCTAGTTTGTATGCCAGGAATTTTTTTTTGACAACACTCCTTCCATTAGAAAATGTATTTGTTATGTGTTGGTAATGACTGTGATAGAATTCATCCATTGATAGGTGCTTTGTTTCAGTTATTGTTCCCTATTATATTTATGCTAAAGGTGTTTATAGAAATTCATCCATTGATAGATTCCTCTGGTTTTCACTGGGCTCTTTCCTCATTTCTATCTGTCAACAATTCAAGATAATTTGACTGAGCATAATAGCCACGTTGCCTCAAATTTGGTAGGAAAATCACCCCTCATTATTGTTGTAAGCCCCTCGATTATTTTCAGGCTATGAATCCATTGCCCAATGGTATTTCTTATCTGTATGTTCTTTAAATATGCAAATATCCTGTTCGTACCAGAAATCTAGCCTTCTGAATGCTTCTTTAAATCCATATGTATATGTGAATATTTCTGTGACAAAGAGAGATCCCTCTATGACTGTATTGGCTAGAATACAGTTTAAAGATTGCTTGAAATGGTTACCCCTGTGACTTCCTACCACAGCCATAGGAAAATTACATGGTTCTAATAAATCCCATGAAGATCCATATGCATTTCAAACCAGAAATGGATCCCAAGAAGACCCTTTGGCATTTCAAATCATAAATGGATCCCAAGTGGATCCAGGACGGATCCTATCCTAACCACAAATTCAAGAACTTGAAGATGACCCCAAGATAAGCTACCCACTGTCACCTTGGTAGCCTTATCTTACTCTCTTTAGGCTAGACACTTATTATCATTTTTCTTAGAATTCTACCAAAAATTCTCTGTCACTGCTATTCATTAGATGCTCGAATGTTGGCTTGTAATATTGACAAAATCCCTAAAAAATTGTATCTTAGTCTTAAATGTTATCTCTATTTTGTAGCTATCTTCATGCCTTCATTCTCAAAATGTTACTAAGTATTTGGATCTGATTGTAAGAAAATCAATGAGCATCCCAAAACTATCGGGCACAATTCTATCATTCTCCATAGTATACAACTAGCTGCAAAACCCATACGAAGTGGAAAGAGTTTGCGAAATGCTTCTACGCATATAAATGTCAGAACACCCACCATAATGTTGCAACATAAGACTCAGTGTTTTATGTGGGCATTATCCTAGATCATCCCACTATCAAGAATCTTCCTGTAATGCTCAGCTCATGAATCTCATGAGCCTCCATATTCACAATTGAGTCCATGATTATTTTCAACAATACATGGGATATTATCAATCTCACGAGCCTCCATATTCACAATTGAGTCCATGATTATTTTCAACAAAACATGGTATATTATCATGTGCATTTGGATCATTCCATTTGCTACAGAAGCTGCCAAAATATTTTTATTATGGTTGAAACAAGCAGATGTAAACAAGAGGAAGACAATCAAAGGTTTTCATATTTTATGTTATCAGGAATATGAAACCCATGGGTTCAAAAACCTTAGTGTTATGTCCTCTAGAAACTATTAATTTCAATGCAAGGAGTTTGGTGAATCTATAATTGTTGAATCCAATCACTCTAGACAGAGTTTTCGACCACCATCTAGCAAAATATATTATATAGTTCATGGCTCCATATTTTCAATGCTATAACTCAGCATTCTTTAGGCACCTTTGGAATCCGCCATCATAGTCTCATTCTAAGGCATGTTTTTCTCATGAGTTTATGAACAAAATTGTGGACATCCCTATCATAAAATCCTCATCACAACAATAAAATTGAAACTTGGTGTGATCCCACTCATATTATTTTGATGCGGATTGCTGACATGTGACACTTGGATGCTTTATATGTTTGAATTTAGCATTCAGTGTAAGCCTTTATCCTCAACATTTGGCACTTGGATGTTCCACCTGAGCGATCTTGTTCATTGAAACTCCCTGATAGTATGTATATGAATAATACTATTCTTGTGTGCCTCCCTTTGTTTGACAGTAAAACTATGGAACTTTCATGAAATGACGCACATTTGCGTAAATGATACCAGGGGCAGTCATAACTTCAAAAAATAAACTCTTGAATTCTTTCCCATGACACTAGCACTAGTGTCTTTGATGCCTTTGCTGGAATTTAACCTTGTAACATGGTTTTTGTGGTCCAATAGCCTCTAGCCGCTTTCCTCTAACACTTGGTTACTCCATGGTTGACCCAATTTACATCTAGTGCTACGTAGTCATCCAGAGGCATGTTTAACCACTTATCTTGACATCCATGAGCCTATCTTTACAGTTGGATACACTCTTTGTCAAAGCTGGGGATTGCTATAATAATTTTAAACACTTGGCTTTTAAACAATCTCATGCTATCTCCAACACTAAATACCCTTTATTCAAACACCAAATTCAGAAATGATTCGTTCCAAGAAGAAAAAAGATATGGTTGAGTATCAAGAGGCAGGGCTGATCATAATTATTTATTAGGATTTTTCAATAGCATTTGTTGACTTTGTGGCAACTAGACAATTAGAGATTTAAATACAGAATTGTTAATGCTCAATGTCAACACATTATTCCTTGTGGGTCTCCACAACTCAATAATAATGAATCCTTCATCATTAATTTTGAGGTCATATGCAAGAGTATCATGTCCCCAAAAGAGAAAAGGTGTGTTTCCACATTTGAAATGCTATCTTGGAGATTGTAGAAGCAAACACTGTGCTAAATTCCATACGCACCTCTAGAGACTTGTCTTCAAAAATTTAGAATGATTTTAGTGGCGTTTGAGCACTCTCCTTAGAATTTGATATATGGATATTGCCTTGATGCCTTGTATGCTTGGTGAACTTCAAAGGTTGGCACTTAGCTATGACCTATAAATCAGTCTTATCACCTGTGAGTACTCTTGATTACTAGAGCTCGGGTATTCAGAAGAAGACCTTTTAATTCGGTGGCCACGTTGCTGATGATTTTGAGATTGGGTAAAGACCAAAATATATTTTCTTTTGGATTTGAAAGAGAACTAGGTGAATACAAACTAATCTTAACTTGCCTTGGATGCGATCGAAACCCATTCCATGAATTCTATAGCATGCTGCAAAATTCGAATCCAAGAGCAAATTTAGTTAAAAGAAGCTAAACAAAAAATATTGATAGCTAAGTTTTAGCACTAACATCATGGCTTTGTTTCTGCCATTGTATATCAGAAAAAAGGATAAACCTCAACTATGGGAAAGATTTATTGGTGAAATAAACCATTCATTTTTATTTTCCGGGAACTTCTGAGGCATTAAAAGAAGAGTCTTTGAGTTCTGGGAATAATCACAACCCCAAACCATGAATTATGGGCATAATAACAACCCCAAACCATGAATTATGGGCACTTCTCTGCCCTAAATTAGTAGTAAAAGAGCCTCATATGCAATTTTGGGTGTGTCAGGGTCAAAGTAGCACTAACAAGTGATAAGAAACAACAAAATAAAGTTTTTGTGAGTTCTTGGCAGTTTTTGAGCCGTAAAATTAGTATCAACAGACTTAAACCTTAATCCTAGGCAACTTGTGTGAAGAAAATAAGGTCCGTCGGGTAAAATATATCACCCTTAATTGAATTACCAACCAAGGTTAGTAAAATTTGAGTTGCTACACTGTTTTTGCTAGGTAAGATGAACTAACCTAAGATCCTATGATAATTTTAGGGAAAAAACTGATAAGTTAAATTCTTATTACCTTCAACAAACTAACAATCTATGCTATGTTATCTTATTGCTTGTTCAAGAAGTACAAAAGAAAGAAAGTATATATATATATATATATATAGTCTACTTTTACAAAAAAACATTCAATCCTCTGCTATGTGACATCAAGGTTCAAAGAGAATATTTCAAAGCCAAGTTTAACTACTTAAAAAGATTACTTTGTTTTTTAACCCAAGAAAACAAAACTGCTTCTATTTTATACTCCTAGAAAATGAGACTGCTAGTGAACTGAAATAATCATAACTCTAAAATGACTTAATATGCCAAAGTAAGCTACCCAATCAGCGAAGAGATAAATCTAACTACCTTCTATTTTTCAATCTACACATAATTAAAACTACTTTCAGTCTAATAGAACAATGATCACAAACTCTATAAAGGATAAATGAACTAACTACATGCAATCATCCTCAAACTCTCAAACGGGGAATTAAATCAAGACACAAATCAACACTGAGCCTTTCTATCATCAAACATTCTTTTGGTAATTTTCTTACTATCTAACTTAAGTCAAATGGAAATATTTAAATCAAGGAACATTACTCAAATGAAATTTATAACTTCGATCTCATACAACAATCCTTCAACTTATCTAAATTCTTAGCTAAACTCGATTTAAGTACAAAAGGCAATCCTCGAATGTTGTAATTTCAAACAATATTAAACTTACTTTTTTGCCAGAATCTTCTACTCTGTGCAAACCATTTGTGTAGAATGCCTTGGTTACAAAGAAAGCACTCCAATCTATTTTTCTCTATCCTACTTGCAGATCTAAGACTTCAAAATGAACTTAACTGGTTGTATGAGGAAAAATAATCTAAATTCCAATGTAAAACCTTATATTAATGCAAACCAAGTGTAAAGGATAAGCACAGGGGATTCACTTGTTGACCAATATCCTATCACGTTAGTTCATATTGTGGGTTTTAAAATTATCAAAAATTGAACCAATATATTGCAGGTATTGGAGGGATGAGGGGTTTAAGGTGGGGGTGGTTTATAAGGGTTGAGGTATAAAAAGGGGTGGGGAGGAGGTTTTAAGTATTGGGAGGGGGTTTCAAAAAAAAGAGTTTGGTTCAATATCTCTCAAAATTAAGGGTATTCTTTAATATCCTACAATCGCACGTGCTATGTGGGAGACCTACAACATTTAACTTTCAATTTGTCCAAATGCTTCTTATTCTATTTTCATTTCTGGAAACCCTCAATAACAACAAACAAATAAAAAATAACCAGATGATACATAAAAAAGAATTCTTACAGTAATCTATGCAAAGGACGATATTCACAAGCAATGTACCAACAACGTATAAAGGTGGGACCCCCTCCAAACGTTGCTCAGGGAATGAATAAAAACTTAAAACAGAATTCAATTATCAGATGGAAAATCTATCACATAATAGTTTTTATCTCTGTATATCCCTGTTGAAAAATGCTATGAAGTATTTATAGGCTACAACATATGGGTCGACCCTTAAAATAGTCATAACAACTAAAAGATAACAAGCACAAGAGAGGCATTTCTCTAAGCAAACACACTCTAAATTAAGTGGATTCTCCCACAACTCCGCTATAATCTCCATACCATGGATAGCAAGGTCACAGCTCCTTAAGGATCCGAATAACAATTGTTTAGCTACCAATATTCATGGGTATTATATGACCAAGCCATAAATACATCCTAATTTTAAAGATTTGTCACTTTATTGACTATTGCTGGATGAGGTACCAGATTGGGTGCAAGACTGGGTACCAGATTGAGTGCAAGACTGGGTACCGGATTGGTGGAAGAAATCTGCAAGATAACCAAAGATCTAAACCCCAAGTAATTCATTATTAGATATAATCTTTTAAACTTATGCTTAAAAATGAACAAATAAAATGAAATAATGATATTATACCTTGTTATGAATCTTCATGGAACAACCTTTAAACCCATGCAAATGATGTCCAAGTAACGATACATAGGACAAAAATTCATGTAAAAGACTTAAATTCTGGATCTAATGTATAGATAAAACATGGAAAAATAGAGGGCCATCATCTCCCCCACACCAAAGATATTGCATGTCCCAATGCAAGAAAACAAAATTGATATGCAAAATTGATAACACAACCCATTAAGACCCCCGAGGCATTAACCAACACCTCAACCTATGGAGAAGAAGGAACAGGTTTTGATTGGGTGCTCTTGAGTTCTTCTAACTATTGTTCCTTTTTCTTCAACTGTTTTCTTAAACTCCTGTTGGATCCTATCATGTTATGAACTAACTTCTGCAATGAAGTAACTTTAACTTTGAGAATCCCATTCTCCTTCTTAAGATGTCGGGTAAGGAGAGCATACTCCTAAAATTCTCTAGTTAACTGAATATCCCTCTTTTGAAAGTAATCAATCGCTAACAGCTCAAAAGGAATGATGGAAGGATTTTGAACTGGAGTTGTAGAAGTTGGTGTACTCAAATGATCAAAAGCAGACTACGCAGGTAATGAAGACTCCTTAGCAGAGTCTAACGGAGACAGAGGAGCTGAGGATACACATTGTGATGCAGTGGATGGGGGAATTTTCTTTCGGGTTGGAGGAGTATATGGTGAAATCTGAACAGGAGTGGAATCAAGGCTAAGTTCCTACAATATTTCCTTAGGATGTGGTTTTGGCAGCCATGATGCAAGTAAATCGGCAGGCGGGATGACTGTCAAATCCTTTTGACACCTTTACTCCCTTTTGATCTGGCTTGGTAGAAAAGGGAAGACTCCCTGACTGTACAATAATTTTCTATTTCCATTTAAGATCAAATTTATTTTCCTGTAACTGGACTTTGGTTTTCCCTTTATGGATAAGGCTATCAGCACAAGATTCTGGGGTTTTATCTAAATTATTGTTTAAATGTACAAATGGCGACTGAATTGGTTGAATAGGGGTAGGAGGAGTTTCAACTAGAAAAATGACATGTGGATTGGGAAGGATAAGGAGAAACTTCTCCCAACTCTGACTTTTCTTCTTCAACTCAGCCAAAATCAACATTTTGATGAGGTCATGGTGATAGAGACTATAGGTAGGGTTTTTGGTTTTTTTCCTAACCTGATCGGCCATCTTACTTAGAATTTTCTAGAAGTAGAAAGGGAAATTGACAAGTTTTCCGAATTCAAAACGAGACAGCAATCTAAAATGATAGGTTTTAAACATAGAAAACCTACCTTCACAAGTAATAAGCCTTCTGATAACCATTAATGGACTGATAAACTCATCTTGTACCCAATTCTTTGCAAACCCCTTTTCTCCTTTGACTGTCAAAAATCTGGGCTTGAAGACGAAGTCATAACTTTGTCAAGAGAGCTTATATTTCTTGAACCAATGCTCGCTAGTCTGGGGTGTTATCCACTTATTTGTACCATAGTTGGATTAGCTGAGGAGCCACTAGTTGACAAAAATGATAAATGTTTGATTCCAGTGTATCAGATGATCCGCCTTTGTGTCTAGCCTGTTTTGGCAAGTTAGTTTTTTGTTTGAATAATTATGACCATGGCCCCACGGGGTTTGTAATAAAATGTGCTAATAGGGTGTTTTGAGTGGTTCGGTCTCCTAAGACGTAGAATTTCAACTAAGGTATTCCAGGGAGTTTTTTTCCCTTGACAATTATGCTTTGCCTATAGCCGAGTATAATTGACGAGGTTTTCTTCCGCTTCCTCCAAAGCTGGAATGCCCGATTTTGAATTCTGAGTCTTGGGGGGTTATTAGAGCCCAACTAAGTGTATATAAACCAACTAGGCATTGTTAGAATAGAGCATGGTCATGTCCTAAGTCAATAGGACCATTAAAAAAAATCCCGAAAAAAATTTACCAGACGCGTCAAAAAATTATTTTTGATTTTTTAATTTTTTAATTATTTCCTAAGTTTTTTAATTAATTTTTCCATAATTTAAATGGAAAAATCCCGTTTGTAATAAGTTAGTCATTCGGAACCTATTTTCAGTGATTGAAGGTTCTAACCTTAAGCCAAAAATCATTCTTGATCGTCCAGCTAGTCAGATCCAACTTTCAAATCATCAATCGGACACATAACGCACATTTTCTCAAAAAAGTCATTTTTGGGGAAAATTTTGATTATTTATTAAAAAATGATTATTTTGGAGAAAATCCAAAACTCTCCAAATTAATCCAAATTCAGTGAAATGAAATGCAAAGTGACATGTCAATGGGCATTTATGATGATTGGAGTTATAATAACTCAGCTTCAATCAGCATTCAGTGAGCATTAAAGATATATTCAGTTAATGGTCTTGTCATCTCCAGCTAAACTCTTGAATTGGATGAGATGGAGAGCACTCATTGGTTTGATTATTTGATCGAGGCAGGGACTAATGTTTACATTATGATCTATTGGCAGTGGCTCCTCTAGACCTAGCAGCAGCTCCTCCATACCTAGCTCACGTCCTCTTCAACATGCTCACACCCTTATCTACTCCTCACGCCCCTCTCTCCTCACAGGGGCGCCTTCACACATGTGGGGTGATATGTGCATTGGTTTCTGTGCCTAGGGTTGGAGTGGGGGCACCTTGCCTAGGTGGAGGCCTCCCCTCACTCTTAACTCTCCAGCATAGGTTTTGTGCTATCAGCGTTCAGTTGAGCTGATTAGGTCTGGTTTTCTGGTTTTAGGGTTTTGGGTCTTCTTTAATTGTATAAATAGAGGCTTATTTAGCTCTATGGGGATGGATCTTTGATTGAAAACTTACTCTGTAAGAATTTGTAATTGCTTATGCTCATCTTTGGAATAAAATCAAGAGTTTGGAGGTCCATGCAGCTCAGTACTTGTGGTGAATGAACGTTGTGAGGTGATTTCTGTCCATCTATTTTATTTTAAATGCTCATATATGATCTAATCAATTAGTTTTAGAAGTCTATTGTTTAGAACGTAAAATCTTCCATTTACAGTTGATAAGTTGGTTGATTATGCTATTTTATTTAAAAGATTTCATGAACAAGACATATTCGGTTATATTAATGTTGATGAGTCTTTATATTTATTAGCATGCTAGTTGATTGATCTCACTGGGCGTTTGAAGTGTTTTTATCTTGGAAAAGATCTACCATCTTGGAGAAGGGTGTGAGCTCGGTTGCATCTAGCTCATCTTCAATATCACAAGTTTTTCTTTTAACATTTGTTCTCTGCAGGATCTACAATAGCTTGGATTTTTCCAAGAAGAAGGCTTTAAGAGTCTTTGTTTGCTTCAAGTTCCATCTTATAATTTCTTCTTTAAAGTTTGTAATTTAGTTACCGGTTACTTTAGGAACCCCTCGCTTACCTCTTTCCATCTTTTGGCTTCCCTTCCCTTGCTTCATTTGGCTTGCTTTTCCTCTTTCCTCTTCGCTGTCCTCTTTTCCTTTGCCTTCACTTAGTTCATTGCCATCTTTTTCACCTTTTGGACAGCCCTCTTTTTGCCTCTTTCTTACCTTTTGGACAGCCCTCTTTTTAACTGTTTGCTGCCCTCTTTTTGGCCTTTGGACAGCCCTCTTTTTTTCCTTTTGGACAACCCCTTTTATCCTTGTCTCTCTCCCTTTCCATAGTCTTTTCTCCTCTCTCCTTCTTCCTCTTTCATTGCTGGTTTTTACCCCTCTTTGAGAGTTTACTTTGTAAATTTATGTCTTAATTTTTTTATTAACATATAACGTTTGAATTGTTTAAAGCTCTTACTTGCAAGAAGAATCGAGAAAATCCCAAAGGCTAAAGGCAAGCAAGCAAAAAACAAAAAGACAAATCTTCCCTTTTCTTTCCATCCCTTTCTCTCCCTGTTCTTTCAGGAAAAGGAAAAAGCAAAGTCATCAAATATTGTAAAAAATTAATAAAAAAGCAAGTGGGATTACGGCTCCCACACCCCTCTTCCCCCATTAGGGGGAAGCCTGTATCGTCTCACTGTCACGCTTTGTTCATTTTTATTTAATAAATTGCTAATGGTAGAATAGGGTATGATAGTTGCATAATCATAAGTAAAGTAGTTCATGTTTTGAATAATTTATTATGTTTTGAAAATAAAGAAAAATATTGATTTGATTGTTTAATTAAACATTGCATAATTTCATTTCTGTATACTTACCCCCTTGCTTTCCCGATTAGGGCCCTTAAAATCTTGAAAGAGACTCTTGGGTAGTTATATTTTTATGCTTATTTTATTTCATTCAAGTTTAACAAATTAATTAAGACTCTTGAACTTGCAGTAACACAAGTCAAGAGCACTCTCTATCGGAGAGCATTCTTAGAACTGCATACCCTTGCATTAGGCATCTTAGACTAGCTAAGTCTCTTGAACCACTGTCATAAGATGGGGTCAAGAATGCTCTCTGTCAGAGAGTCCTAATTAATTGATTTAATAAAATTTGCAACACACACCCCCTAATTAATTAACTTCGTTCTCTCCTTGCCGAAGTATGCTTTGACTGATCTCAAAATCTAAGTACCCAGAAACGGCACTGGATCTCTAATCTTGCAAGAATAACTTAATAAAATTTAATACCCCGTAACCAATGCACCAGCGTTGTAGGGAATTTTCTAAAGTAATTCCTAGTAGAGGCGTTGGAACCCCTCTGTCTAAGCTTCTCAGCTAGCTGGTCAATCTTCGCGATACCAGCCTGGGATACTGGGAGGGCCTGACATGTCTTCAACGGAGTGAACTTGGATATTCTCCTAGATTTTTGACAAACCTTCGTTGACACCCTAATCAAGAGCACATAAAATTCTTAAAATCTACCAAGAGCACTCGCACAACCTAATATTCACTAGTTTGATTTCTAGACTTGTTATTTAATTCTTTGTGCATTTCAGTATCTTGACTCCATAAGGCACTAGTCCTTTTTAATCTAAATAATTACTTCATTTTGATCAATTGTTTGTGGCTGGTTTTAGTTTCTATCTGTGAATACATAATTAACTAAGTCTGAAATCATTCTTATCTTTTAATCTCTTGTTCGCAACATGGATTACTTTTGATTTATGTGTCATACTCATAATAAATAAACATCTTTAATCATAATAACTCCTAAACAACACCCATCCACATCTGCAACCAATTAAAACACTTTAACCACATTGAGCCTTAGAAAACTCTTTGTTAGGGACTACCCCCCTTGACTTCGTTAGGAATTAGCCTAAACGGAGGAGCTAGGAGTAGGTGACAGTACCTAGCTTTGTGCTTGCCCCCAAGGTCACACCTCTCCCACTTTCCTAAGTGAGGAGACAGCTTTCGGAAAGTTTCTGCTGCTAGTGTGCGATCGGCGAACAACATATTTTGGCGCCGTTGCCGGGGACAAATCTTTTTGTTCCTAGACGACCTTTGTTTATTTTTTAGTGTTTTACCTGTGTTCCCTTTTTTGGTAGATTTTCAGTCCAATCACTCTCCAAAATTAGACTTCAATCCACCTGGCAACTCCATTATCAGTTAACACCTCAAGGTATTCAACTAGAAGAAACTATGAAGGTTTGCTCAGTTTCATCCCTGTCCCTGAAAAAGTCTATAGGAGGAGACTAAACAAACTAGCTTCTTGTAGGATCCTTGCAGAACTTGGATCTGAGTCTGTTTCAGACATCCACTTTTTATTTCCAGAAAACTTATAAAATTTGCAAAACAGTAACTGTTTCCTTGACACAATGGGTGAGTTCTTTACTCAACTCAACTTTACTCAGATAGTAGGTCAACTGCATGACATTCCTGAAAAGGTATCGACAAACTTATGACCTATAATGGCACTAATGCCTTTGTCTCTGCTGAGCAACATATCAGAAATTTCTCCAAGCATTGCAGTTCCTATGTTAGGGGTGCTGACAAGCATGAACATGTTTACATGACCTTGTTTGCTCTGTCTTTGGATGGAAAAGCTGGCAACTGGTATGATAATTTTCAAAACAATTATTTTACTACCATAGCGGACTTCAAGACTGCTTTCCTTGGAAAGTTTGGCAGTAAAAAAGAACCTAGACATCTAGTAGTAGCTTTGACTAGCATGAAGAAGTATGAAATGGAAACCATGGATGAGTTCAATAATAGGTTCACTAAGTTGTCAAATTCCATCCCTGCCACTTATGCCCCTCTTGCAGCTTCTTCTTTGGATTATTACATTGAAGCATTAAGTGGCAAGATCTAGTACCAGATTAGAGACAAGGAGTCGACTAATTTACTTCTAGTGCAGGGTTTGTCCATTAAAATTGATAAGAATATGCAGTCTTTAGGAGATTCAAACATCCAGGGTTACTCTAGGTCATCTGCTCCTCTTAAAACTGTTGAACCTAAAGGGAAAGAGCCATCAAACGAAGCTTATGAGAAGAAGCTCATGGACCTGACTGAGAAAATGCAAGAAATGGAAAGGAAACACTTAGCACATATTAAGGAGGTTCAGAATAGGGTCATAACTGTTGAAAGAACTCAACCTCCTCCACCTCCTAGAACTTTCCCTTCAAGGCAAACATGGCAAAGAAAGAATCCCAACCATGAGCAGAGGCCTCCTCATCAAATAGAGGCTACTAATAAGGTTGAGCCTTACAAACCATTTTGTAGGACATGTCGAGATTTCCATAAGGAATTTGGCTGCTATTATGCATGCTATATTCAGGAGCATGGTTTTCCAAAGGGTTGTGAACCTAAAGCATATTCAAGAGAGCTTGAGTACATTAACGCAGTTGGACAGCTCCATCCTGTCAGCACAGAAACTCGGGGTCAAGATAAAGATTATAATCAACAATTGGATAACCTCACTAAAAACTTTGGTACTAATTCTACAAATGAGCATAATGATGATAGTTTGGAAGGTTTACTACCTTGTGACCTTTTTTCTGAAGAATATGACTATGATCATGAGGAGGGATATAGCCAGAGATGTGATACAAGTGAGGAAGAATCCCTTACATCTGAGATGGATGATAATTACGAGACTTTAATTGAAAATCAAATCTTAGAAGTTTCATGTGATGATAGTCCTCCATGGTCTCCACCGGATGACAAATATTTGGAAAGTTGGGTCCCATGTGATATCTTTAAAACCCAACTTTTTGAAGAAAATTGTTTTAAGCGGAATGAGGAATGTAGCCAAGGACTTGATACCAGTGATGAGGCATCTCTCATATACGACATAGATGGTGATGATGACTATTGGAATTTTATTGAAAATCCAACGTATGATACTTTTGAAAATATTTTTGAGAATCTCATCTATGATGTGTCCAGCAAGGGGAGTTGTTATTCTGAAACTCATAAAAGTTGTAAAGAAGAGCAGTCAAAGTTTTCCTATGATCAATCAGAGTTATATTTGAGTATCTGTAATGAGGACTTGGAGAAGCAATATAGTGAAGAATCAGATGGGGTGCAACTAGTTGAAGTTTTTTCTCAGCCATTGTCTTCACATATAGATTTTCCTTATGTTTTGGAGCAGCTTGGGGCTTATACAACAAGTTATCATTTGATAAGCCTTGATGATCAGCATGATGGACTAGTCAACCTACCTCATCATCCTGATTTGTATATTAGCGCTATCCAGTCATGGATAGAAGCATCCTGCACAAGCACCTACCATTTTGGGAAGAAGTTTGACGACATTATTCATGCCTATGATTCCCCATCCAGCCTGCCCATTCTGGATCATCACGCAGGTTTGCATTTTCTGGAAATTGTGTCCTTACTTTCACTGGTAACCAAAGACAAGGCAAACCTTTTTTATATTAATAAAATGCTTAGCTGACAACACTGGATTTATGATTACACCTAACCTTTTTTGTATCATGCTTAGAGTAGGAAAATAGGGTCCTCAAAGAGAACATTTACTTTTGGCATTTTGTTTATGTACTTAGAAATAAATAAAATTTTCAGTGAATTTTTGTCATTCCTTTGAATAAAGCAACTTTTGGATCATTGTCTCTTTTTCATAAAACTTGTGCTACTGAGGTTTTCTTGTCAAGTTGAGATGTTTTTACAGGATATGGAAACCAGAGATTCTGGTCTTCTCGTATGCTCTCCTTGCATAAGAGACTAGATCGAGCACACGTCCCGCAGTTGGAGCTAGATGTCATCCACTTATTTGTACCATAGTTGGATTAGCTGAGGAGCTTCCAGTTGACAAAAATGATAAATGTTTGATTCCAATGTATCAGATGATCCGCCTTTGTGTCTAGCCTATTTTTGCTATTCAGTGTTTTGTTTGAATAATTATGACCATGGCCCTACAGGGTTTGTAATAAAATGTGCTAGTAGGGTGTTTTGAGTGGTTCGGTCTACTAAGATGTAGAATTTCAACTAAGGTATTCCAAGGAGTTTTTTTCCCTTGACAATTATGCTTTGCCTATAGTCGAGTATAATTGACGAGGTTTTCTCCCGCTTCCTCCAAAGTTGGAATGCCCGATTTTGAATTCTAGGCCTTGGGGGGTTATTAGAGCCCAACTAAGTGTATATAAACCTACAAGGCATTGTTATAATAGAGCATGGTCATGTCCTAAGTCAATAGGACCATTAAAAAAATTTCTGAAATTTTTTTACCAAACGCGTCAAAAAATTACTTTTTAATTTTTTGATTTTTTAATTATTTCCTAAGTTTTTTAATCAATTTTTCCATAATTTAAATGGAAAAATCTTGTTTGTAATAAGCTAGTCATCCGGAACCTGTTTTCAGTGATTGAAGGCTCTAACCTTAAGCCAAAAATCATTCTTTATTGTCCAACCAGTCAGATCCAACTTTCAAATCATCAATCGGACACATAATGCACATTTTTCAAAAAAGTCATTTTTGGGGAAAAATTGATTATTTATTAAAATATGATTATTTTGGAGAAAATCAAAAACTCTCCAAATTAATCCAAATTCAGTGAAATGAAATGCAGAGTGACATGTCAATGGGCATTTATGATGATTGGAGTTATCATAACTCAGCTTCAGTGAGCATTCAGTGAGCATTAAAGATATATTCAGTTAACGGTCTTGTCATCTCCAGCTAAACTCCCGAATTGGATGAGATGGAGAGCACTCATTGGTTTGATGATTTGATTGAGGCAGGGACTGATGTTTACATTATGATCTATTGGAAGTGGCTCCTCCATACCTAGCATCACCTCCTCCATACCTAGCTCACGTCCTCTTCAACATGCTCTTGCCCTCATCTACTCCTCACGCCCCTCTCTCCTCATAGGGGCACCTTCACACGTGTGGGGTGATCTGTGCATTGGTTTCTGTGCCTGGGGTTGGAGTGGGGGTGCCTTGCCTAGGTGGAGGCCTCCCCTCACTCTTAACTCTCCAGCTTGGGTTTTGTGCTCTCAGTGTTCAACCGAGCCTGTTAGGTCTGGTTTTCTAGTTTTAGGGTTTTGGGTCTTCTTTCATTGTATAAATAGAGGCTTATTTAGCTCTATGGGGATGTATATTTGATTGTAAACTTACTCTGTAAGAATTTGTAATTTCTTATGCTCATATTTGGAATAAAATTAAGAGTTTGGAGGTCCATGCAGCTTAGTACTTGTGGTGAATGAATGTTGTGAGGTGATTTCTGTCCATCTATTTTATTTTAAATGCTCATATATGATCTAATCAATTAGTTTTAGAAGTATACTATTTAGAACGTAAAATATTCCATTTACAGTTGATAATTTGGTTGATTATGCTATTTTATTTAAGGGATTTCATGAACAAGACATATTCGGTTATATTAATGTTGATGAGTCTTTATATTGATTAGCATGCTAGTTGATTGATGTCACTAGGATTTTGAAGTGTTTTGATCTTGGACAGGATCTACCATCTTGGAGAAGGGTGTGAGCTTAGTTGCATCTAGCTCATCTTCAAGATCACAAGTTTTTCTTTTAACATTTGTTTCTCTGCAGGATCTACAATAGCTTGGATTTTGTCAAGAAGAAGGATTTAAGAATCTTTGTTTGCTTCAAGTTCCATCTTATAATTTATTCTTTAAAGTTTGTACTTTGGTTACCGGTTACTTTAGGAAGCCCTGGCTTACCTCTTTCCATTTTTTGGCTTCCCTTCCCTTGCTTCATTTGGCTTGCTTTTTCTCTTTCCTCTTCGCTGCCCTCTTTTCCTTTGCCTTCACTTAGTTCGCTGCCCTCTTTTTTACTGTTTTACAGCCCTCCTTTTCACCTTTTGGACAGCCCTCTTTATGCCTCTTTCTTACCTTTTGGACAACCCTATTTTTTACTGTTTGCTGCCCTCTTTTTGGCCTTTGGATAGCCCTCTTTTTTTCCTTTTGGACAGTGCCTTTTATACTTGTCTCTCTCCCTTTCCGTAGTCTTTTCTCCTCTCTCCTTCCTCCTCTTTCATCGCTGGTTTTTACCCCTCTTTGAGAGTTTAGTTTATAGATTTATGTCTTAATTTTTTTATTAACATATAACGTTTGAATTCTTTAATGCTCTTACTTGCAGGAAGAATCGAGAGAAGCCCAAAGGCTAAAGGCAAGCAAGGAAAGAACAAAAAGACAAATCTTCCATTTTCTTTCCATCCCTTTCTCTCCTTGTTCTTTCAAGAAAAGGAAAAAGCAAAGTCATCAAATATTGTAAAAAATTAATAAAAAAGCGTGTGGGATTACGGCTCCCACACCCCTCTTCCCCCATTTGGGGGAAGCCTGTATCGTCTCATTGTCATGTTTTGTTCATTTTTATTTAATAAATTGCTAATGGTAGAATAGGGTAGGATAGTTGCATAATCATAAGTAAAGTAGTTCATGTTTTGATTAATTTATTATGTTTTGAAAATGAAGAAAAATATTGATTTGATTGTTTAATTAAACATTGCATAATTTCGTTTCTGTATACTTACCCCCTTGCTTTCCTGATTAGGGCCCTAAAAAGCCTGAAAGAGACTGTTGGGTAGTTATATTTTTATGCTTCTTTTATTTCATTCAAGTTTAACAAATTAATTAAGACTCTTGAACTTGCAGTAACACAAGTCAAGAGCACTCTCTATCGGAGAGAATTCTTAGAACTGCATACCCTTGCATTAGGCATCTTAGACTAGACAAGTCTCTTGAACCACTGTCATAAGACAGGGTCAAGAGCGCTCTCTATTGGAGAGTCCTAATTAATTGATTTAATAAAATTTGCAACACACACCCCCTAATTAATTAACTTCATTCTCTCCTTGTCGGAGTATGCTCTGACCGATCTCAAAATCGGAGTACCCAGAAACAACACTGGATCTCTAATCTTGCAAGAATAACTTAATAAAATTTAATACCCTGTAACCAACGCACCGGTCTTGTAGGGAATTTTCTAAAGTACTTCTTAGTAGAGGCGCTAGAACCCCGCCATCTAAGCTTCTCAGCTAGCTGGTCAATCTTCGCGATATGAGCCTAGGGTACTGGGTGGGCCTGACATGTCTTCAAGGGAGTGAACTTGGATATTCTCCCGGCTTTTTCACAAAGCTTCGTTGACACCATAATCAAGAGCACATAAAATTCTTAAAATCTACCAAGAGCACTCGCACAACCCAATATTCACTAGTTTGATTTCTAGACTTGTTATTTAATTCTTCGTACATTTCAGTATCTTGACTCCATAAGGCACTGGTCCTTTTTAATCTGAATAATTACTTCATTTTGATCGATTGTCTATGGCCGGTTTTAGTTTCTATCTGTGAATGCATAATTAACTAAGTCTGAAATCATTTGTATCTTTTAATCTCTTGTTAGCAACATGGATTGCTTTTGATTTATGTGTCCTACTCATAATAAATAAACATCTTTAATCATAATAACTCCTAAACAACACCCATCTGCATCCATAACCAATTGAAACACTTTAACCACATTGAGACTTAGAAAACTCTTTGTTAGGGACTACCCCCCTTAGCTTTTTTAGGAGTTAGCCTAAACAGAGGAGCTAGGAGTAGATGACAGTACCTAGTTCTGTGCTTGACCCCAAGGTCACACCTCTCCCACTTTCCTAAGTGAGGAGACAACTTTCATTAGATTTCTGTTGCTGGTGTGCAGTCGATAGACAACATGGGGCAGCCCTGTAGCTTTAGCAATTGATTCCTCTGTAACAGAGAAAGCTAGCAGCCCTATCTGCACTCAGTTTCCATCAAACCCTAGAGATAAATGTAATGAGACTTCATCGTCATGCCCAAAAAAATCAATTAGAAAAGGATTACATCCTACTCCAACAAAAAGCTCACGGCACTTTTGGAATTCAAGTAAATCTAAAAGATCATAGAAAGACGTGGGTTCATGTCCATTTTTCATGGTTGGAATGTAGAGAATCAACACAGAGTGGTTTCAAATGCACAAAGGATGGAAGCACAGAAAAATGAAAACAGACCCCCCTTTTCTACCTTCTTGCCAGGGTTGATCCATTATTACCAGGAATGTCGTTCAGAAAGAACGATGTTAACGAAGTGGGAGAGATTAAAAATGATGATACAAAAAATGATTCCATTATTTCATTAAGATTTCTATATTTGATAACCATCAGCCACGTGTTGAGATGTACAAGACGGTTTGTCAAGGATCGATTCATAATTAGCCAAATGGAAAGTTGAATGAAGGCATATCGATTTTAGGATAACAATTTTTCTTTTTTTTGATAAAACACTATATACCTGCATCCTTATAAGCTAACTATAACATATAAAAATGAGGTATTAAAAATATAAATGGAAAAATTATACCCCAAATGTTTTTTTTTTAAGAAAAAGAAAATGTGAGATGTTATAGTTAAAAGATTCGAACTTCCTAAAAAAAATCGGAATTATTCCATCATCGAACTTGAATTGGAAAATGACCCACTAACTGAATGCCAAAATTGTAGTTAGTAATTGAATAGTTGAGATATTTGCTTTAGGCATTTAAACACTTTTTGTATATAACTAGACTTCATACCTTCTCCTTAACACTTTTCATACCAAATTGGAAACTAATCATGGATCATTGTCCAAATCAAATATTTGGACAATGATCCATTTTAGAATGAGAGTAAGTTTACTCTTCCTTTTTCCTTGGTACAAATGTAGATATGGTGACATTAATTATCAATCTACAAATAATCAAATCTAAATTTTATAATAGATGAATCTAGGTGTGGACTAATGATCTTTATCAAACAGATTTTGAATTTTATCAAACTCGACAATTAATAATTGATCCAAAGTTACTTTTACCTATGCATTCTCCAAGTTTATCAGCACTCAATCCAACACCTTATCCAGTACTCCATCCAGTACCTCTGCTCCTAAGATGTCGAAATATCCTCAGATTGTTGCTATTTCCATCAGTAAGATATTGAGGATAAAGTACATAGATCCACTTGTCATGTCCTGAACAGAAAGGTAACTGATAAAAAAACTTAAACCGCAATAAAATAGACTTTAAAATAAATCCAATACTTATCAGTGCAATTCAAATGCAAATTTAATTCCTTTCTTTATATAGAAAATTTATCATGGATCAACATGTTTTGCTTGAACAAGAGTTCCATCTACTGAAGTTCATAAAAAACCAGTCAAATTGGTTCAGCTTTACACAAGAATGTGCAAGTGATAAGGATAAGGTTCACTGTCAAGTTCATTGAATCATTAAACATTTGAACACTTTGTAGGCATAATCCTCCTATATAGTAAGGATTAAAAAGTAGAGAATTAAATCACCTTAAGAATATTATCCAATGGATGTTAAATAAGTATCATTAAATTTAATTTTAACCTAACACATCTTTTAGTTCTTACAAGAGTACCTCGTTCATACAATCAAGTATAGATAAAACATGATAATGAATACTAAAGTGAGAACCCACTACCAATGAGCATGTTCAGAACTCTAATGGGGTAACTATAATATCCAAGAAATTTCTTCCCCAAGCAATATGCCCCATTGCCAACATGCCTGTTTAGTACCCTTATGGGTTTTCCTGGTCATACAACAGGCCGATACACGCTGGTAGCAGACCTATTCAGCATCCCGATGGGTTAGCCTCTTACATCATTTTTTCTTTAGAGGCTCTTGTCCCAAATTCACCTTAAAGATAGGATTTATAAGTTACTTACATAGAGGTAAATGGGGAAGCTACTCTAAACAATTTTTTAGGAGTGGAATGGTATTGGGTTGGAAGATTTTTTCTAGAACAAAGATTGTAAAAATTTGGTTGCATGAACGATTAACTCTCACAATTATGCTAATTCAATGGAAAGGCTATAGTCATATGTATTAAGGCCAATGGATAATAACCAAAAGATTCTTTAATCTCAACAGCCATCTTCCTATAAGCTTATTGTGGTGTCTTCAGAAAAATAATTCAATGTCCTTATCAGTTACTACTTGTAAAAGTGCTTGCTCAGTCAAGTGTAAAACCAAGTCAAAGCATACTAGTATACTTATGGTTTCATAAGTTAAATAACTTAAAGCAAGACTAGCTGGTAGAAAATATGTATAAACAAGGGAATACAAATATGAAAACAACAGGCATCTAAATATGCAACAAAAAATTAACAACCTAGCACAACTAATAAGTATCTTTGAAAAAGTTTCATCCCTTTTCATAAAACATCAAAAAGAAATAACATAACTTCCATTTTTTTTCAAATATTCTGGGTTGTTCCTAAAAATAGAAGATACCTGCAAAACTTTAAGAGAGATTAAGAAAAAAAAATGAATAAAAAAACACTCTTGTACATATTTACAAGGAAAATTTCAATCAAACTTCATTCAGGAGGAAGGAGGTGAAGGAATTGCTTCTTCACCTACCACTTCTAAATCAGATTGATAAGTCAAACCATGAATGAATTCCTGCTTGGAAATAGGTTTACAATATACTTTTAACTGGTGCCCATTTACCACAAAAGTTACCTGCTCATCGTCAATTGTTCTTATTTTTATAGAACCATTATAAAAAACAGTTATGATTTCATAAGGTCCCATCCATTTGGTTGTGAGTTTACCTTTAAAAATTTTAAACCTTGAATCAAACAGCAAAGCCTAGTCACCTTCTTTGAAAACCTTCCGCTTTAAAAACTTTCCATGCCATTTGAATCTCTGGTTCTAAGTTTAAATAGTTCTTTGAACAACATCTTGTATGATCTCGTCCAATTCATTTAACTATTTCAGCCTTTGTTTCTAAGCCTCTTCCAAATTCAGTCCTAAATGTGCGGCAATTCGAAAAGTCTTTACCTTAAATTCTATAGGAAGCAATACTTGCTTCCCATAAATAAGTTCATATGGGGTATGTCCTGCAGTATTCCTCCATGTAGTTCCATAGGCCCATAAATCCTTTTGAAGCCTATTTTCCCAACCCTTATGATGCATTTGTATGGTCTTGGTAAGTATGGCTTCCAACACTTTATTTGTTGATTCTACCTGACCATTAGCTTGGGGATGGTATGGAGAGGATTTACAATGTTTAATACCTTGTTGCTTTGTCAATTCTTTCATAGATTTAGACACAATTTGTGCTCCATTATCAATCACAATTTCATGAGGAACACCAAAACGAGTAAAAATGTCTTCATAAATAAATTCTATGACTAATTTCTTAGTAGCCCTCAATAAAGCTTTCGCTTCTACCCATTTAGTCACATAATTAGTACAAACTAGGATATATTTCATTTTTTCGTGACATGGGTGAGATTGGACCAATGAAATATAACCCCCATTTTTCAAATGGTTCAATCATTACCTGTGTTTGCAAAGGTATTTCATCAGCGGATGTAGGTCTTCCCATCCGTTGACAACTTTCACAAGTCCTCATGCATTTTGCAGCATCTTTAAATAGTGTGAGCCAATAGTATCCATGATGTAACACTTTGTAGGTTGTGCGTTTATCTGAAAAATCACCTCCATAAGGCCCATCATGTCATAGGCTTGAAGGATGTCATACATCTCATCCTCCCTTACGCATCTGCGAATGATGAGATATGAACCTGCTCGGAACAGACCATTACCTGCCCATGAGTAGTTGGCACTTTGTTGAATAATTCTTTGCTTTTCATGTGATGGAAAATGAACTGGTACCTTACCTATGTCCAGATAATTGGCTATGTCTGCAAACCAAGGTATTTTAACAGAAACAACAAACAAATGTTTGTCAGGAAAATCATCATCTCCAGGAACATTTTCACTATCATGAGTGAGTCTAGAAAGAAAATCCGCAACTAGGTTATCTTTCCCTGGCTTATTAATAATTGTGATGTTGATATATTGTAACAATAAAAATCCACCACGTAACATGTTCCCACCTAATTGGTAACGTGTCTTTAGAGCCTACCTAAAGTCACATATAGTCACTAGTGTGTATTAGGATGTCCATTCTTGTACCTGCATGGGAGCAGCATAGAAACATTAGCTTGAAGAGGAACGTAAAGCTATCTTCCTTAGAGAAAATATCAAGGGAGGAATCAAAAGGAAGAGGTTCAAGAAGCAATTTTCAAACAACCAGCAAGTGAAATTTTCTTATTAATAAAGGCCTCAAAGCTTATGGATGAAGATTATACCATTTTCTCCATGGTGGATCAGGGTGGGGATTATTGATATGAGAAGTTGGATCTTTGGATGATTGGAAAGATAAAGACTATTTTTTTATTATTGACCTACAAGAATGGTCTTCTCAGCTACAAAGCAAATTTTATAGAGCAAATTTTAAAGTATCTTAGAGAGGAAATTTTTTGAGTATAACAGATCTTCGAAGCTTACTTAAGCTGATATGTTATTGGTATTCCCCTTCATGTTTACAAGGTATTCAACATGCTTTGTTGTTGGGTAAAAGATCTGAACTTGAAGATATTCAAATGGTATCCTCCACAAATCCTAGACCGTCTATGGACTACAAAAAGTGGTGACTTAGGCTTTGGCAATGAGGCCAATGACAGTATCTCAACCAAGGAAAAATTAACTGAAAAGCATTTTCAATTTGATCTTCTACGAACTGTGATTACTGGCTTCAATACTGAGTGATTATGCATGTGCAGAAAGGTAGAATTCAATCACACACACTAGTGGCTGGACATGGTTCTGAGCCCTCCAAAGTAATAAATAGCACGCCTGTAGGGGAAACCAATTTTCATTTTAAGGTGGTGAACAAAGCATGTAAACCACTCAGTCAGTGGCAGAGGATAAATTTGAGCAGAGATCATGTTCGCTCGTCCTCGGCAGTCAATTTTAATGGGAGGTCAAGTCTGTGTATGGCAGTGGGTTGAAAGATAGCACCCAATCGTGGAGCAGCTCGTAACGGAGAAATCTAATCAGTATTTTTCGAAGAAAACATTCTAATTCCAAAGAAAAATTCCATGAGTTTTCCCTACTAGCAGACTTGGGCATGTTTCTTCATGTGCTATTTTTCTCTCTTTCTGGTGGCAGAATCACGGGTTTTCTTCATGGGTTCCTTAGAATCCATCTAGTATAATTTTATTTTGTAGCAGTCGGTTTGGTAGGGTGTTGAGTTTGGCATCTATTTGGAGGTAATATCGATTTCGCTGACCTTGGGAGCTGTCAATGATTTTGCATAAAAAATCTGCTAAATCCTTGTCTATATTGGTGACCAGATATACACAGGACCCTTCCCATCATCATAGCTTGGCTCGTAGCAACTAAATTACAGTATTTAATATCACGGCTTGATCTCCTCTTAGCATTTGCTTGGGTTAATTTTTTTATTTTTTTTACTACTACGTGGAGTTTTGAGGCTTCCTGTGGACATTCCATGACGTGGAGCAGTCTAGTGGCCATTGGTTGGAGCAGCCGATGTTTTAATTAAACACCAAAGTTGGTTCTAAACCAAATCAAATCTTGAAGGAAGGAAGGAAGGAAATATTTTAACGTCTGTGAGGCTAAGAATAGCCTATGGGACATACCAACTTGCATGTTGTTTTCTACAATTCAATCCTTTGTCTTTTCAACTTGATGATGAGTGCCCCCAATTTTTCCATAGTCCCCTCCTTAAATAAATCATCCCAAGATTTATCTGCCAAGACATTTGCATACCTGTCCCTATTGTCCTTGAGCAAAGATCAGTTTCGTTCCTGGGGAAATCAAATCGTGATGTTTTGGTTGGACCCACACCTACACTTGGCAGCGGATGGCTCATTGGGAGGGATTGACCTTTTATTTCTTAGCATTGCTTTGGGTTAAGTAAAAGTTGAAACCACTAAATTGAGATTACATTAATTAAATATGATTGCCATGTGTAGTTTAAGGAGGGAAAAGTAGATCTAAATTTCATCCACTTTTTCCCTTTTATTATTATTTTATTTAGTTTGGATTTTGAAAAGAGAAGAGTTTTTGGGTCTATATAGAGACTTTCCTTCTCCATTATAAAGAGGAAAAAAACAGCTCGGAGGATTTTTACCCAAATCTTAATAAAGAAAAAATCATGTTGGGATTTTTTATTCATTTGGGTATCTTTGTCATGGTTCTTCGTTTTTCATAAGCTATAGACTAAAACTTAGCATAGAAGGCTATAATCTAGCCCATTGGGAAAAAATTTGCAGTTGTCAACTTGTTTGTTAGCATTATGCTTGTAAAGGTCTTAGGATTAATTGACAGTAGTCAATTATACTTACATTCTCCTTTCCTTTGATTGTGGAACGTACCAGTTCAATCCCACTGCTGTGAAACGCAAAGCCTCCCTGAGTCCTCTTTTGACTCCATTCTCCCTTCTGATACAGACCCGTAGTCTTCCCTCGAGGATTGATCCTCCCTTCATTCCCATCACTCAATACCTTTTCCTTTTTGTCACAAACGTTTCTCTAAGGAAGCCTCTTCAGATCACCTTTCCTTTCGCTGCACCTGCCTTAGCGATCCTACCTTAGGGAAACTCCCCTAGAGTTGGAGAAGAGCCAACCTGATGCGAGGAGAGAGGGGTGTGGTGACATTGGCCTCTCGGGAGAGATTTGTCACCAGGTTGGCACGCTCACCTTTTGGTATTTAGCACACGAGTGCCAGTTTTGGGCAACAACATTTTTTGCACCGTTACTGGGGACGAATTCCAGTTCATGAAATTTGAATACTATGCTTCATTGACATTTGTGGGAGATTACATTGCAGATTCTTTCTCTCACATGATGAATCCACGAAGGGATAGAGCCCTTGTCCTTTTGCATATTTGAAGATCCTATTGGGTGTAGAGGTGAGCACCCTCATCGGAAGGATTTCAATCTCACCTTGGTGACTCCACAGTTTGGTATGAGTTATGATTAAACACATTTTCCAAATTCAGTACCTCATTATTTGATTTATGGATGCTGATATGGAAAAGTCGTCGGATATTTGGCGCGAAGCTTACAACCCGTTGGATTTTTCAAAAATCCATGGATTTCCTAATCAGTGCTATGACCGTGGGAAGGTGCATGACTTTCTTCCCAGGTTCTATGGAAATGATGGTGTTTCAGCCACCCATCATATTTTCTCTCTTTGCAAATTGATGGCTGATTTTAAATTTCATCACTAGGATGATATTATGGTCATTTTTGCTATAACTTTGAAAGGGGATGCAATGATCTGGTTCTATGGACTTGTTATCACCAACCTTGTAGCTACCTGTGCAAGATGGATCCAGGATGGATGGTAGAGGAACAAACAACTAAGGAGGTGGAACCCAGACTTCCTAGACTCCCAAAGAGATGGTTGTCACACCAATCAAGGAAGTCTTTGCTTTATGTTGTCTGAGTCTAAGACAGCAATGGGGGAGACCCAAATCTTCTCCCAATAGGAGAGATCAAACATAGACACCAGATCAGAACAAAACAAACTTTGAGGTATGTAAGGTGTAAGGTGTTAAAAAAATCTAGATCTACAGTAGGATTCAGTAGATGGATCAAGACTTTAGCAATATATTGGCTAATTGAAAGTAGTAATTGGATGACCTTTGGGGGAAATGGTTAGATCTAGGGTTTTGGTACTAGCAACTAAACAAGATGATCTCTACCTTGGGAAGAGTAACCAAGGTAGGATGGGTAGGAAAATAGTCGGGACTATCTAGTACCTGGCTGACAGACTCAATGAAGAAGGTGAACAGGTGTGATTGTCTGAGTCATCAAGGAACAACCAATTTCAAGGGGAAGAGGTCAATTTAGGGATAGCGCTAAGGATGGGAGATCAGTGCCTTTCATGCATTGGGAAATGGAGTCATTATACACCCAATGTTGAGGTGAACCCACCTAGGGTAGACCCTGATCTGTGGACCCATAAAAGTGTTTTGGTCCAGATGGCTCAGTTAAGGCAGGAATTCAGTCAAGGAAGGCTAGCGCTAGGGTTGGATGAGATAGACATGTTGATTTGAGGCCACTAGCAGACAACCAACTTAGTGTTGAAGAGCAAATGGGATCAAGAGGGCTTGATCTACACACTCGGTTCAGAGAAATTTAGGAAAAGTCAGATCCTGAAAAAGTCAAAGTTGATGAATGAGGCTGAGAGGATGAAAAACTGATATTCTTTAGATCTAGGGCAAGTAGGATAGATCTAACTCAGCGTTATGGGTGTTCTGGGGTGCTCAAGACCTGATCTATCATCCTATCCTGTCATATTTTGGAAACAGTAAACTCCGAAAAGGTCTAGTTTTCAGTGATGGCGCTAGGGTTGTTTTCAGTATAGAATTCAGATCTAGGTCTCACTGTCATGAATATGAACAGCTTTGGGGGTGATTTGGGATGTGTGAGACCCAATCTATCAGTCTATGATGTCAGAAATTAGAAAAAATCGAAACCTTGGCAGGTCAAATTTTCTGTGGGGGCGCTATGCAGTTTTCAGACAATATTTCAGATCTAGGTCAAACCAGCAGGAATTTGACCAGTGTTGCAGTAGATTCAGTGAGGGGGAGGCCCGATCTATGAAACCTAGCATTGGTTTGGCCAAATATTAGACAATTCCCATATTTAGTACTTTTTAGGGTTTTTTCAGTATTTTAAGGATTTTCAAAAAAATGGAAGGAAAAAAAGGTACAATGGATTGAGATTTGCTAAGAGAAGGGAATTACCTATTAGATCGTACTTGGAAATGCTTGTAGAATCCTTAATAGTGATTATCTTTGATATCCCGATCAATTCTAGAAGATCCACGTGATTTCTATGACGGATGTAAGCCCCAAGCCACCAATGCGCCTCCTACCTTGCATGAGCAAACGTCAACAATATCATATTTGCTAAGACAAGATAAAGAAACCAAATGCTATAGGAAAGTAAAAAGAAGTAATCATAGATCACAATGACACTAATGAAAACCCCCTGATCCAAGACGAAGATAACCACACGAGTTGAGGTCCCCCTGCAAAAACGCTCTAGCCAAAACGCCCTCCTGTAGACAAGACAATGATAGCAGAAAAAATATAGAACTCACATGAATTTCCACAATGCTAGGAAGCAGAATACTATCCAATCTCCATTTGAGAAAATCAGATGCAAAGTAGATCCTGAAAATATCCACAGAAAAAAAATCTTTCTATTATTCAGATCCAAGAGCCAAAGACCCCTTACAAATTAGAAGCTCTCTCCTTTAAATAGAAATGAGAGAACCACAATCATAACCGAATCCTAACCACTTTCAAAACGAGTGGCTAATATTAAAAGATAAAATATTCTAATCAATGGTTGAGATGAGCTCAACATACAATACATGGATCAATATAACCATAAAGTACCAAAGTGGACTAAAACACCCAACAAGAGGGTACCCCACTCAAAAAGAAATAAATGAAGCACACGGTGGGTCCATGGAGTGTTTACTAACTCCCTCTGGGTGTCCCCATGGCACAATAAAATAATATAGTATTTTAATTATTTGACTTTGGGCCTCGTTGAGGAAATCGTGAGCCTCCCAAAAGCTCCAGAAAATAATAAAAAAATGCCCAAAAACTAGGTGTGGGCCCAATTAGGTGTTGCAACTACTGGAGAAGGTGTGGAGGACATCACTCTCATAATCATGAATCATCCCATGTCATTTCCTTGCCTCAATAGCCCAAATCGATTTTTTCAACAACCATTTAATCATTTTTTAATCTGCCTTAAGAAACGTGAACCTACCAAAACAGCCTCATAGGGTAACCGCGTTGTCAAACTGAGCCCACCAGGCTCTCTGGGATGGGTGTACTATGGTACAAACAAGTGGCTGCACCCCCTATGTCCATACAACGCCCAAGGAGATACAAATAAAACATCTCCCTGCTCAGACACATCATCCTGTGAAGCAAAACTGCATTAGAAAGGTAAAATGAGCCTGATCATTTCTGCAAGTGCCCGAAACTGAAAATAAACTATCTCATTAGACTCAGAGAGTCCAAATCCATATAGGGTGTATAGTTATACCCCTCTTAGGTCTCTACATGATCATCAACCATATCCAATAGACAATATAACCATCTGTAAATGATCAGATACCAATAATAAAACTTAGACTATCATCCATCTGCTGCAAGTGTTATAAGGCTAATACATTCTCTACAACTCATTTAAGCAACCATAACAACAAGTAGCATTCATTTCACTAGCGGTGCATCAACCAAATACATATGTAGTGCTTTTTTTATTATTACTCAAACTAGACTTTCAGGACTATACTCACTTCATAGTTGTAGTCAATTTGTTAGTGACAGGTAAAGGATGAAATTTACAAGGCTAGGGAAAAGGATGACTTCCTACTTAACATCATGACACTTTGGATATGGAAAGGAAAAACTCACTAAAACCAATGTTGGACAAACAACAACACAAGGAATAGCAGTGCCTCACGAATGGTTGAGTTGTTCAGAGAGTGCTTATTCAACTTAGGCATCATGACTACATCAAGTTTGATCCAAGTTCATTAGGACCATCAATTTTATTTCCATGGCCTTTTTGGCCTTTATGACCCTTTTGGGACTTCACCAGTGCTTAAAAGCACAACTAATCGCAGCTTTCATCCTGGACATATTTATATTTATAAGGTCAGCAATATTTGGATATAACATATTTTAACCATTTCTTTTTGGACCTTTTCTTATACCCTTAAAGGGGTATTTTAACATTTCATTGCTCTTGCCCTCTTTACATATGTTAAGAAACACAGTTTAGGATTTTCATTTTCCATGGGTGTATACAAACATTTCCAATACAGGTAGTACATGAGCTTTCAGTTTTAGCCAACATCTCAAGTGACCAGGGGGAGTTCTACACAATGCCAAACATTGGGACAACTGACCAGAATGATTTAGGCATACAATCCAACTCACCAAAGGCAATTTCTGTCACCAACTTAGAACCGAGGCACAATATAAACAGGGAGGCTTGTCCAACAAAGATTCTAGCGGGGAACAAGGTCCTCCATGCCATAAGTCAAGAAGTCAGTCGGTTTGAAAACAAAACTGGAAGGTAATGGATGGGTGGAGACAGTGAATGATGAAACCAACACTAGAAAACCAAAATAATGGTGGTAATGACTACCTCTATTCTCCCTAAGGAGGGTAAAACCAATGAGTATAGATCAGGAACTTCCAAGTCTATGTAGGGACATCAATACATAATACAATATACATCCAAGTCCATATAATTATGACTACCAGATCATGACACTACATGTTAATACATGTCACAAAGATGAGTTTAAGAGCAATGATAACCATAACACAATAAAATCTGAGTCATAATCATGCATATGATCCATCTGAACCATCATTTGTCCAATGAGAAAGTACTGATATAAATCTGGGCATCAATAAATGCTCTATAAATGACTAAATGGCTACATCAGTCCTCAAATATAAGTGTCCTGAGACTCAGTCTTGACATGGCAGAATACAATAGTCTACAAATAAAATAATGATCTGTCATCACTGCTCATCTCAACATCTCATATGTAAGAGATCTGGCTAAAAAATGTACTGTATCTGAAAAATAGAATATGGTAGCCTGGCTACTATATATCTGATAACAGGGCTTTTAGATGAATCCATAAATTCAGTGGTAATGTTTTTAGAGAGGTTTCTCCTCCACTGGCACGATGGAGTGGTTGATGAGATTGGGAATCTTGCTAAAGAATATGATGCCCTCATCCCTAGGGTCCATCCTGATCTCAAAGAACAGACCATTGAAGATCAAATCAATGAAGCACTACAAAGGCCCTTTGCTAAAAATAGTACTGAAGAGATCCCGAATACCGTTGTAATAGAAGATGTGAAGCTGTCCCAAGTTCCTAAATAACTTCATGTTGAAGATAAGAAGCTGCCTCAGGTATATATTGAAACTAATAAAACTTGTTTTACAGATCTGTTTCATGAAAGTCTTGTGGATGACAAAATCCAGTTTGATGAAGGGGTGCCCATTGCTTATCTAAGCCCTCTTCAGTGTTATATTGATGAAGCATGCATTCTGACATGCTATATGGTTAAAAATTTGAAAGATCTTATGTTTGTAGCATGAGCGTTTTTATGACAGCCATACTTTGATGGCATTTCCAGCCAGACAAGGGGAGATGTTCTATTGTTGGCAAGAAGCTGGAATGGCTCCATTGGCTGTATCATTATACGTAGCATGGTCTTTTCACATGGTTAAGCTAGAATAGGTAGACTAAATAAGCTCTTGCATGAGCATGGGCATTTCCATTCTCAATAGTGTTTTGCTTATGCTTTTTATTTTCTAGAATGTAATAAATATGTGGTTTTGGATGTGAATTAAGCCATCCCATCACATTGTCATTTTACTTTTCAAGCTGGTTTGCAAATACTCAGAAATCTGAGGTTCTTGTGTGCTCTCTCCAAGAGTGCATGTCCCCATATGGAGCCAGATGTTACCACCTAATTGGTAACGTCTCTTCAAAGCCTACCTAAAGTCACATATAGTCAGTAGTGTGTATCAGGATGTCCATTCTTTTACCTACATGGGAGAAGCATAGCAACATCAATTTAAAGAGGAATGTAAAGTTATTTTCCTTAGAGAAAAGATCAAGGGAGGACTCAAAAGGCCTCGAGGTTCATGAAGCAATTTTCAAATAGTCAACAAGTGAAATTTTCTTATTAATAAAGGCCTCAAAGCTTAAGGATGAAGCTTATACCAGTTTCTCCATCGTGGATCAAGGTGGGGATTCTTGGGATGAGAAGTTGAATCTTTGGATGATTGGAAAGAGAAAGGTTGTTTTTTATTATTGACCTGCAGGAATGGTCTTCTTAGCTACAAAGCAAATTTTAAAGTATCTTAAAGAGGAAATGTTTTGAGTATAACAGATATTTGAATCTTACTTAAGTTGATCTGTTATTGGTATTCCCCTTCATGTTTACAAGGTATTCAACATGCTTTGTTGTTGGGTAAAAGATCTGAACTCGAAGATATTCAAATGGTATCCTCCACAAATCCTAAACTGTCTATGGATTGCAAAAAGTGGTGACTCAAGCTTTGGCAGTGACGCCAGTGACAGTATCTCAACCAAGGAAAAATTAACTGAAAAGTATTTTCAATTTGATCTTCTACGAACTGTGATTAGTGGCTTCAAGCCTGAGTGATTATGCATGGGCAGAAAGGTAGAATTCAATAACACACACCAATGGATGGACATGGTTCTGAGCCCTCCAAAGTGATAAATAGCACACCTGTAGGGGAAACCGATTTTCATTTTAAGGTGGTGAACAAAGCATGTAAACCACTCAGTCAGCGGTAGAGGAGAAATATGAGCAAAGACCGTGTTCACCTGTCCTTAGCAGCCAATTTTTATGGGAGGTCGAGTTTGTGTATGGCAGTGGGTTGAAAGATGGCACCCAATCATGGAGCAGCTCGTAACAGATAAATCTATGGCATCCATCGGTATTTTTCGAAGAAAACATTCTAATTCCAAAGAAAAATGCCACGAGTTTTCCCTACGAGCAGACTTAGGCATGTTTCTTCACGTGCTGTTTTTCTCTCTTTCCAGTGGCGGAATAATGGTTTTTCTTCGTAGGTGCCCGAGAATCCAGCTAGTATAATTTTCTTTTGTAGCAACCGGTTTGGCAGGGCGTTGAGTCTGGCATCTGTTCGGAGGTAATATCAATTTCACTGAGCTTGGGAGCTGTCAGTGATTTTGCATAAACAAACTGTTAAATCCTTGTCTATTTTGGAGGCTAGATATGCACGAGATCCTTCACACCGCAGCATGGCTCGTAGTAGCTAAATTATAGGATTTAATATCATGGCTTGATCTCCTCTCAGCATTTGCTCGGTTTAATTTTTTTAATTTTTTTTACTGCTACATGGAGTTTTGAGGCTGCCTGTGGGCATTCCATGACATGGAGCAGGCTAGTGGCCATTGGTTGGATCAGCCGATGTTTTAATTAAACACCAATGTTGGGTCTCAACCAAATCAAAGCTTGAGCAAAGATCAGTTTCGTTCCTAGGGAAATCAAATCGTGATGTTTTGGTTGGACCCACACTTACACTTGGTAGCAGATGGCTTGTTGGGAGGGATCGACCTTTTATTTCTTAGCATTGCTTTGGGTTAAGTAAAAGTTGAAACCACTAAATTGAAATTACATTAATTAAATATGATTTCCATGTAGTAGTTTAAGGAGGGAAAAGTGGATCTAAATTTCATCCATTTTTTCCCTTTTATCATTATTTTATTTAGTTTAGCTTTTGAAAAGAGAAGAGTTTTTGGGTCTATATAGAGACTTTCCTTCTCCATTGTAAAGAGGAAAAAATGGATGGGAGGATTTTCCCCAGATCTGAATAAAGAAAAAATCATGTTGGGCTTTTTTATTCATTTGGGAATTTATGCCATGGTTCTTCGTTTTTCATAAGCTATAGACTAAAACCTAGCATAGAAGGCTATAATATAGCCCATTGGGTAAACATTTGCGGTTGTCAAATTGTTTGTCGACGTTATGCTTTTAAAGGTCTTAGGAGTAATGGACAGTAGTCAGTTATACTTACATTCTCCTTTCCTTTGATTGTGGAAGGTACTAGTTCAATCCCACTGCTGTGAAACACAAAGGCTCCCTAAGTCCTCTTTTGACTCCATTCTCCCTTCTGATACAGACACGGGTCCTCCTTGAGGACTGATCCTCCCTTCGTTCCCATCATTCAATACCTTTTCCTTTTTGTTACAAAATTTTCTCTAAGGAAACCTCTTCAGATCACCTTGCCCTTCGCTGCACCTGCCTTAGCGATCCTACCTTAGGGAAACCCCCCTAGAGTTGTAGAATATCCAACTTGAAGCAAGGAGAGAGGGGTGTGGTGACATTGGCCTCTCTTGAGAGTTTCACCGGGTCGGCGTGCTCACCTTTTGGGCTTCAGCATACGTGTGCCAGTTTTGGTTTACAACATAACCCTGCCACTAGTTATAGATTTATTCATTAAGAACTTTATAGAAGAATGATCAATATGAACAAAAATATCATAACCAGTAATGTATTGTCTAAATTTATTAATAGCATGAACTACTGCTAAGAATTCTTTTTCAGTCACAGCGTAGTTCAATTCAGCCGGTGTTACATTTTTACTGATAAAGTAAATGGCATAGTAATCTTGACTCTCCTTCTGTCCCAAAACTCCCCCTAAGGCAGTGTCAGATGCATCAGTATATATATGAAAAGGTAAGGACTAGTTTGGTCCTCTTAGAACTGGTGTTGAAGACAATTCTACCTTAAGGGTTTCAAAAGCAAGTACACAATACGGATCCCAACAAAAATCAACATCCTTAACCAAAAATTTAAACAATGGGGATGCTATCTTAGTAAAGTTTGCAATGAACCTACGTTAATAACCCGCATGCACCAAAAAACTTCTAACTTCCCTCTGTGTCTTAGGGGGAGAAAGGCTGGTAATGATCTCAATTTTAGCAGGGTCAACTTTAATACCCTTGGAGGAAATATGATGTCCCAAAACTATGCCCTCGGTTAATAACATATTACATTTTTCATAACTTAAGGAATGATTTGTTTCATGACACCTGATTAAGACATTTTCCAGACTATGAAGGGCTTCTTTAAAATTGTTTTCATAAACTGTTAAGTCATCCATGTAGATTTCTGTGGAATCATGAATAAGGTCAGCCAAAATTCCTAAAACTTCCCTTTGAAAAGTAGTAGGGGAATTACAAAGTTCAAAGGGTAATACCTTGTAGCCATATGTTCCCCATTGACAAGTAAAGGTATTTTTCCCCTGGTCCTCAGGGGCTATCCTTATCTGATTGTATCCACTGTATCCATCAAGGAATGAAAAATGTTGTTTTCCGGACAAAGTGTCTAAAACCTGATCTATAAAAGGAAGGGGAAAATAATCTCTCAAATTTGATTTGTTAAGCTCTCGAAAATATACACATATTCTCCATTTTCCTCCATTTTTGGGGACAACTACCAGAGAGGAAACCCATTTACTATCATAAATGGGATAAATGAAATCTGCATCAAGTAATTTTTGGAGTTCATCCTTCACAATGTCTTTTAGAGCAGGATTCATTCTCCTTGTGGTTGTCTTAGTAGCCAAATATTCTCCTAAGTATAAATATGATGAATACATGTGTCAGGATGTATTCCCCTCATATCCTTATAGGTCTAGGAAAATGCTCTTGACTGTGCCTGCAATACATGAATTAACTAATCATGTTGGTCTTGACTTAATCTAGCATTAATTATTAAATACTTCCTAGGACTAATTTCAATTGGAACTATGAAAGCTTAAATTTTCTCATGCACAAAAGGACTACTGATGTAGATATATTTAATGGATCAAATTTTTCTTGAAAATCCTCTATGAGGAAATAGTCAAATTCAAAAAAGGACAGAGGAAAATCAATACTAGTAGTGGCAGAAATGAACTGATCTAAAATGTTATCCTCGGTTTGATCTTCTAATCCTCTAGATTGACTGATAGATAGTAATGGATGTTCAACTTCCTCATCCCCATATGGGCTTTCCAACCATAACAGTTCTGCTACTGGTTGAGCTAGTGGATACATGGTAATATTTTGTAGATAAGGGTCTTTTGAAACTTTGATATTGTTAATATCCCTTCTCTACAACCTATAAAAGCATTAGTCATCTGTTATCAACTAGAACGATATAATTTAAAAATTATTAGTAAGTTTTCTTTTTTAGGCTCCTACACCAACTAGCTTATGCTAGACTTGTGTATTAGGGAGTTTTAACTCTCCACAAGTATTTGATTTCAGACATAGTTGTCCAATCACTAGGTAAATCCTCCTCTATGTTGATTGTATCTGGGAAGCTTCTCTCAAACGAGAGTTAAGAACGAGGCCACGTGAGGACCTGGACTGAGGAGATAACCCTCTCATTCCTTGTTTAAGCGTAGACCAATATTTTTACGCATCTAGGGGCTTCTGTCAATACCACCTCTTGGGCCCCGTACAGTGCCGGTGTTGATAGGGTTTCAAGCTTTGCTACCCTGCCCATGTGTACAAATCAGGCTTGCGGCTGTCCCCCCAAACTTTCAGTATAGTTGTGGTAGCCTTTAGTATCTTTGACATCTACGGTTCATACACAAGTATACCAGAAGGCTATTTATGGTCTACCTTGGATGGGCTTGGATGGTAACCCCGGTAGAAGGTGTGGGAGGGTGGTTGGGTGATTCCTCCTGTTGTGCCTAAGAACATGTATAGGGATTCCAAGTAACCATCTATCAGCTTTCTTCTGAAAGGTATATCTTATACCCGTTTGTTTGTTTCGCTTTAGGATATTTTTTAGTGAGTGTTGTGTGGTTTGTTTGTATTTAGTTGGCCTTTAGGTGTGTGAAGAGTCAATTTTTAGCCATGGAGGACCAACTTCTCAGAAGGTCAAGAAGTTTGCAAAACCTTCCTCCAGCTTTTACAGTGTAGCCTCCACCTCCCCCTCAAAGGAGGAGAATAGATACTGACGGTTCTTTCGAACTGGTAGGAGTAAGCAAAGTTCCAAGTGAACCAGAACTTAGGACCAATCAGGTTGATAAAATTGTAGTAGAGATTGAGGACTTGTAGGCTAATGAGTTTGCAAGAAACTTTAACCCCCCTCTTACTGACTTAAATAATCTTGTGATCATCCAAGTTCTTCCATTCACTTCACCTATGATTGGTGTTCTTGTGAGCAACATTATGGAAAACTATGCAGAGGGTATGTCTACCCCCACTTTAGTTGTGTTGGCTGGAGAAGTGCTACCTCTCCTGGTTGGTACTCATAGACCAAGTACATCTACTACAACTTTATCACCAAGTAGTCGGGTGGTTCAACCACGGAATTCCTAGAATGTAGTAGGTCCTTCTAGTATGGTTGTCATTGGAATTCCCAGTGCACCTTTTTCTTCACCCTCTTTTTTGCATACTTCTTAGAGTGGTCTAGTTGGATCCTATTCATTTGTCTAGGGATTCCCATGGAATGGGGGGCACATTCCCCCATCTAATCCTTATGTAGGTCCTACACCTGCATATGTGGGGATGCAGTTTGGAATTACAAACACTTATGGTCAAGGTTTCCAAAATCTAGTTTCAGCTCCATTTACGAGTTCTCCTTTCTCGCTTTTTAGCGAAGGGATACCTGCTCTGGTATTTCATACTCTATTTTCATCTGGAGGGGCTCAAACTACTTATACTGCACCCCACACAAATAATCCACTGGCTTATGGGTGGAATCCTTTTCAAAGTAGTCCAACTACTTCACAATCGGTAACCGAGGGAAACCCCACCTTTACTTTTGGGAACTAAGGGAAAGTCCTTCTACCTCCCAAACTCATGCTTTTCAGGCTCCGGTTAGGCCTAAACCTCCATTCCTAAAAACTTTAAACTTGCTAGATTTGACTAAGTTGATGAATGACCTAGTGAAACATAGTTCCACATGGCCACCTGTTCCAACCAAGTTACCCTCGAACATTCCCAAGTTTGAGGGAAAAACTAGTGAAGATCCAGGTGCCCATATCACCACTTTCCATTTATGGTGCTCTTCCAACTCACTAAACGATGACACCATTCAGTTGAGGTTGTTCCAAAGAACTTTGACTGGTGTTGCAGCAAAGTGGTACAATGAATTGCCTTTTGCTACGTTTGACATTTTTTGGGACTTAGCTAATGTGTTCTTGAACCACTTCCAGCTTCCCGTCCGGTATGATTCCAACACAGACTTCTTGTCTACTTTTAGGCGAGCCACTCACATTTCAGATCATATCCAAGAGTGGCAAAGACAAAAGAGGCTTATAAAAGCCACCATCCCCCCCGATTTCTTGTTAGAGTGGTTCCTTAAATCTTTATTGTCTTATATATCCAAGGATGTATGCACTTCGGGGGTGACCACTAAATAAGAGGCCATTCTCAAGGCCTAGCAAATGGATTTGATATATGCTTAGTCTGGGATATTATATGAAATCATACCTGAGGCACTGCAGTCTACCCATAGTGTCGAGAAACCCAAGCCTGGACCCTATGCTGATGGCATGGTTGGTTTAATGAATTCTCCCACTATAGAGTCATTGGCAAAACAACTCCCTGAGTTGTCCATCAAGTACTCTACACCGGAGGCAGCAAAGGTTGCCCCCTCACCCCAAAATGCAATTTTTTTTGCTCAATCCTCCCAAAAGGGAAATCAGCAGCCCAGTGGGAAAAAGAAGAAAGGGAAGAAAGGTGAGGGAAATCAAAACAAGCCTAAACCCATGAACAATGATGATGGGGGCAAGAAGGATAAGAAGAAGGTGAAGTTTCCTTGCAAGTTGTGCCGGGGATATTACTTAACTCATCAATGTCCCCTCATTGATCAAGCTTAAAAGTTGATTAAAATGCAACAACCGGCTGTCCTAAAGGATCCTTTTCCCCAAGGACAGAATGCAGCTTCTATTTCTAATGTAGCTGGGGGCACTTCGGGTGCCCCTCCTGACCAAAATTATATCAACATGGTATGATCTAGTACCTTGCTTCAGACAAGAAATAAAAATTATGAGACGGAGGCTCCTAAGAAGGGTAAATCTGTGGGTGAAACCTCTAACCCTCTCACAATCGAGAAACCTGCTGATCCAATGCCCAAAATACCAAAAGGTATATTCAAAAAGGAATTTCACAACCCAAACTCTAGGGATGCTTCTAACTACTCTGTAGTGGAAGGTTTGGCCCAAACCCTTTGTGTGATGTCTGCATTGGAAGTGCTTCATAGTTGTCCCACTCAGCGAGATGCCATTTTAATAGCTCTAGGTAGCATGGATTCTTCGAGTTTGATGGCAAAGTTCAATCTCTCAGATGTCAAGATGCACCTACAGTATCATGTGGCCTTGTCAGTAGATGACATTCATGGTGGTAAGACCATTGGGCGTACAGTTGTGGATGAGGGTGCTTCCACATGTGTTATGTCTCTTTCTTGCTAGAAGGCTTTGGGTTCCTCAGAACTTGTTCCGTCAAACACCTTGCTTACTGCTTTCGACAGGAGGTCTTTCCACTCGCATGGTATCCTACCAGCTTTTGAGATTAAGTTGGTAGGGAAAGCGGTGTCTATTGAAGTGGAGGTGATTGATGCTCCATTGGACTATAACTTGCTTCTGGGGAGAATCTAGACTTACACTATGTGCGCGATTGCTTCGACTGTTCTTTGAGTAGTATTTTTTCCACATGAAGTAAAGTTGGTTACTGTTGACCAACTCAATTTCGCTCGAAGGGGCCGTTTGGAAACAAATGAGTCCATAGTACCATTGGTTGATCAGGTTAATCCTACTATGGAGAGCTTGGGAGCTGACATGTATTCATTGTTAATGGGCACATTTTATATCCTAGCCCCAATAAATTATCTAGGTTCCATGAGTGTGGGTAATTCTATCGCAACAGTTGTTGGTTGAACCGATCCTTGGGTCTTTCCTACTTGTTTCAAACCTTAGGTGCCCTTATCGACAGTGGAAGTGGCTTACCAAGCTATCGTTAACACCACTGTTGATCCGGTTTTGACTTCTTCTATAGTCTCAGAGGAGTTGAAAGAAGCTTATTTGCATGCTTAGGAAGAGAACTCTTTATATTCAAAAAATTGCTTAGACATGGTTTTTCCTTCGGATGAAGCCATTTTGGGAGCCATGAGTGGACAAGACAAGATCTGCGAAGATCTTCACCATAGATCCTACTTTTTTCCAGAGATGAGTAGAATTGAAAACCAGGAGTTCCATGTGAGACTGGTAGATGATGTTGATCTACTGATCAATCCCTTGCCAAGGGAGGGAATTTTTGTCAAGGGGAATATGGAAAATATTTCTATTACTGTTCCTATCAACATCTCTGCAAACCCTGACATCATCGAAAATGTGCATATTGGTGCAAGCTGCTCTCCGGAGGAGATTGCTATCTATACTACATTTTTTAAGGAGTTTCGCGACGTGTTTTCCTAGTCATATAAGAAGATGCCAAGCATCGATCCATCGATTGTTGAACATGAAATCCGAACCTATCCTGATGCCAAACTGGTTCAACAAAAGATTAGACCTGTTAACTTGCATAAGGCGACAACCATTAAGGTTGCAGTGGAAAAATCGTTGAAAGTTGGTTTTGATCTACTCAATTGCTTTGATGAAATGGGTATCCAATCCTATTCTTGTTGATAAGAAACAAGAGACGATATGTGTATGTATAGATCTTCATTATTTGAACAAGGCATGTCCCAAGGACAATTACCCCAGACCTTTTATAGATCAAATCATTGATGCCTGTGCAGGGAGTGAAGTTTTTTCATTTATGGACGGTTTTTCTGGGTACAATCAAATCCAAATTAAGTCGGAAGACCAACATAAAACGGTTTTTTTTTTGACATGGGGTACCTTCGCATACAAAAAAATGCTTTTTAGATGGAAAAATGCAGGGGCTGCCTTTCAGTGGGCAATGAATTTTTCCTTCCATGACATTAAGAACATTGTCGAGATGTACCTAGATGATTTGCCTGCCCATTATCGTAAGAGGATTGATCATCCAGATCATCTTCGCTTGATTTTTGAACAATGTAGACATTACAAAATATGCTTGAATCCCTACAAGTGTGTTTTCTACATCAAGTCGGTACGGCTACTCGGGTTCATAGTTTCAAGCAAAGGTAGTCAGGTGGATCCTTTGAAAGTAGAGGCCATTTTAAATCCACCTCCTCCTCGTTCTATTAGGAATGGTCAAATCCTGCAAGGAAATTATAACTTCCTTTGACATTTTATCATTAACTATGCCAATATCACTTAAGGTTTCATGCACCTATTAAAACAGGACACTCCATTTGTATGGGATGAAACCACACAACTTGCTTTCGAGGCATTGAAGAAAGATTTTATGTTGGATCCTTTGTTATGCCCACCATATTACTCTCAAGATTTTATATGGTATCTGGCTGCGTCAAAATCAACTATTGGGGTAGTATTAGTCCAGTAAGATGACAAGCTCCAAGAGCATGTTGTCTTTTACCTTAGTCATGCATTGGCTGGTCCTGAACTTTGATACTCCCACGTCGAGAAGTTGGCTTTAGCAGTTGTTTATGCTGTGCAAAGGTTACGTCACTACATATTACTGAGGAACAAAATAGTAGTGGTAGATGTTAATCCCTTTCAGTATGTTTTGTCCCAACACATAATCAGGGGAAAATTCAATAAATGGATAGTCATTCTCCAAGAGTTTGACTTGGATTTTCAGTCTGCCAAATCTAAAAAGTCCTTAGTTTTTACAAAACTTATTGTAGAATTTCCAATGGAAGAGAATGTAGCGGTTGAACAAGACTCATTCCCATATGAGTACTTTTTTTTTATTCCAACCTCTGATCCTTGGTACGGAGATATACTTATCTATGTCCATATTTTGAAGGGTCCCGCAGCCTTCTTGAGGGAAGAGTGGTGTAAACTGCGCGTACATGCGAAAAACTACCTTATCATCGGGGATACTTTGTACCATAGAGGGGTAGACTCTGTTTTGCGTCGGTGCCTCACCCACGAGGAGGTCGAGCGTGTACTAAATGATTTCCATAGCGAAGCATGTGGGGGTTCATTTATCTAGGTTAGCAACGGCCTAGAATATTATGCATGCCGATTATTTCTGGCCCATGATATTTAAGGATTGTGTGGAGGCTATGAAGCGATGTCATCATGTCAGCTCTACACCAGGAAAATGCAGTCACATCCTACTCCTTTGTTTCCCATCATCATGGTGGGCCCCTTCACTAAGTGGGGGGTAAATTATGTGACGTGTAACCCAGTTTCGGCTACAGGCACAAATATATCATTATCACCATTGATTACTTCACCAAGTGGGTAGAGGCAATGCCTACCTTCAGGGCTAGCGATGAAACTGCATCTTTTTTCGTATTCAACCAGATTATCACTTGCTTCAGAAATCCAAAGGAAATTGTCACTGTCCATGGCATTCATTTCCAGAATAGCATGATGACTGAATTGGCTACTATGCTACGTCTTAAGCAAGATCACTTGTCTTTCTTCTACCTGTAAGTGAATGGTCAAGTCGAGGCAGTCAATAAGACCTTGAAGACCATTCTTAAGCATACTTTTAATGCAGCTCGATCAAATTGGCACATTATGCTATATCATGCACTTTGGGCATACCGGGACAATCTTAAAACTGCGATGGGGGTTTTCACCTTTGCAACTCATTGACAGGGTGGAAGTAGTCACTCTAGTTGAGTGTGAAATTCCATCGCTTAAAATTGTTATTCATGTACTCCCAAACACGACTGAATTAGAAGAACATTTGCTACATTTGGAACATCTAGATGAATGATGCAGAGATGTGTTAACAACAAATGAAGCTCATAAGAATAGGGTTAAGAACTAATATGATAAATCGGTCAGGCCTAGAATTTTCTCTGAGGGGGAGCTTTTCTTGCTTAGGGATCAAGAGAAAGAACCCCTAGGGGCAGGAAAGTTCAAGTCCATGTGGTTAGGACCCTACATTGTGTCGAAGGTCTTGAAAAAAGGGGCATATGAGTTAACTGATTTTGATGGAAACAAGCTGCTTGATCCTAGAAATGGGCTCTACCTGAAGAAGTACTATGCCTAGGATTAGTGATTTTTCTTGTATGTAATTTTATGTACAATAGTTAGCTGGTTAGTGTTTCTTATATCATCTGGTGATTGTTACAAATGTCAACTGAGTGGTTCGTAGGTTTTGCGGATGGCTCTAGTCGTCATACTTGTAACCTGGCTTCAGCTGCATGGGTCATCTATTCACCCTCAAGACAGCTAATTGCCTCTGGAGGCACTTGTCTAGGTCCTGCTACCAATATTGTGGCAGAACACAAGGTTGTTATTGAGTTATTATAGTATGCATTGTCACATGGTATCACCCAGTTGGAAGTCAGACTTGAATCTCAACTGGTAGTTTCCCAAATCAATGGAGCTTATCAGGTGCGAAACCCTACATTGTTACGTCATTTTTTGCAAGTAAGATTACTTGAAATAAATTTTGATTATATTTCATTTAATCACATTCCACATAATGAAAATACATTAACTAATGCATATGCGAACTATATTCTCGATTGGCATTTAACACACATTTTGTAAAAATATACACAACATATACATTTGGAACACATGTAAATAACTAGACAATATATATATATATATATATATATATATGTAAAAATCTGTCCATAGATAGGTCGAGTTTTGATCCTAAGATCAAGTCACAACTGTGAAAATATACAAAAATATACAAAAATTTGGATTGCAATCCATAAAATGCCTATAGATCTAGGCTTGATCACCTGCATCACCCGCATCACCAGCATCATCAGCTTCTTCAGCTGCAGCAGCCTCTTCGGCTTCTATATACACTAGAATGTTCCTGGCTACCCTCCTCATGAGGCGTATCCAAGTAGGTGTAATCCCTATAACAAATTCTTGCATGATAGCAGGAATCTACTCAACCCATATAGTCGGCACTCTTTGGGTCAGCCTAGCCAAATTTCCCTTGAGTACCCTCATTAAACCCCGGTCTTCACCTACTACATGCCGTACATACATCTTGGGATGCCCATCAAGGTGGATAGGTCCAACATCTGAATTTTAAACATTAAAATGGATTTATAAAAACTCTTATACATATGTATATAATTTTATGACAAAATTCATAAAAAATTAAAAACATAAAAAGAAAAATACCTATCTCTCCCCATATGCCTTCGGAAGGAAGGACGAGATCATTGTCTCCTCAAAAATATAAACTTGCATAAGGAAACTGCTCAAGTGCTGTTAACTATCATCCCCACCACACATAGAAGTCATCATCGTATACACCCTGAACTAACCCTCTGCCACCTTGGCGAAGGAAGACTTGTCCCCACCTTGTCAACCTAGGTTGGTGAGGAGAGAAAGCTGGAAGTGGTACTGCAAGGCTGATAACGGGCACTTTCTCAAAGAAGAATGCCACTAATATACTCGAATACCCAAAATTCTTGCAACGTCCTCTCTTACAGTCAAAGAGTTGTTTTTTTATGATCGGTATTATACCCGAGCACCAATCGAACATAGTTCCCTGTAATAACTCCACTGCCACTCTCATTTGTGTCCGAGTGGTGAGATGTAATGATGAAGATCCTGCAACCCGTACTATAGTACTTACCACTACCTGTAGTGGGAAGTTGGCGATATGAACAATTGGGATGCATGATCCCTTTTCTGACTCTCTGGCGTGCAGTAGGAATCCACATAATCTTGGACACTCATGGGGTCGCCACCCCTGCCAGTGCCTTTGAAGTACACATCCATACCCCTGTGAGACAAACCCGTGATGAAATATACATCTTCTAAAGCTATCTCCAAGATCTCACCTTGAATATCAAAATTTTTGAAGTCATGATCCCAATGGCTAATCAAATATTCAAGCAAGCGGACATTGGACTGCATTGGAGAAGTGCAAAATAACTTTATCAACCTGCATTGTCATAATGCATGCACAGTGGGGGAATCACGAAGGGCATCTGGGTCCATATCCTCATGTTCTCGCTCCCTCCATTCTAAAACCATGGTTGAACCTACCCATTTGACCATTATTAAACATTAGAATCCATTAAATTCTTTTAGTTTTGGCCATAATTTCAAAAATCTTATGTTACACAGTACACACGACTGTCTTTTAGACAGGTCGCATGTCACACGTGATTTTCCTTCGAGCATGTCATGTGTACAATGCATGTACGGGACTGTATAAGTCACATACCCACGTGTATTGTGCAACCTCCCTAGGGCAGGCCCAAAACATGAAAATTTGCATGAAAATGAAAATTAAAATGGTCGGAATACAAGAGAGGAGAAAGCTAGCTAACCTGACACATGCAGAATTCGAAATCGTCCACTGGTTTGTCCATGTTGAGCAATCCAAGTCAGAGGTAAAATATTGCTAAATTCGGTAAAAACATGAAATGGTATGTTTTAATTCTATTTTTGAACTATATATAGAAAATAATTTCAATTTTTAGGTTTCTAGCCTATAGTTTGAAATTATTTTTATAATTGAACTAATACATGTCCTTTTTTTCTAATGCAACAGGTTCAAAGTCTTTTAAAAGTTGTGATCCGCCCATATAGGGTAGGATTTGGTTCTTTCATATGCCATTATGCATCTATACCTTATCTGCTCTTAACCCTAGAATTACTTCTTTTACCATGGACTATAGTGTTTAACTATTTTTACCTCATCTACATCATTGTTCTTCCGTGGATAGGGCCTTTCTTCCATGAGCACCCTAGTTTATAACACTTTTTCCTCTTTTGATACTCATGTCGCATTTTTCATAGGTTTAGGGGACCCTTCCTAGTTATTTTTCACGCCAAATTGAGCGTCATTTTGGTCTCTTTTTACAAGCTATCCCTTTTTTATAAGGCTCCCCACCATTATGGAGTTTCTTTAGGCCCAGGTCTAACTCCTCAAAATAGGCTTGACCGCCGAGTAAACTTGTCCGTTCAAGCTCATTAAGAATATGTGAATGGGCATCCACATTAGTGGTATGTTATCACTTTTTTGGACCATGTGGAATAATACAAAAAATTAACACTCTCTTTTCTTCGGAATTGAGAAGAGTATTCTCAGGCATAGGTTTATCGCTTTTCCAGACATGAGGTACTAAATTTATGGAAAAGGAGCACCTGGTATGAGCTTAGTTTTCTCTTTTTCGTGCTCTGGACCCAAACATGAAAAATATTTTGAGTGTACTTTATGTCTTCGTTTTGCTTGTTAAACCCTAAACAATAAAGCATCGAGTTTACTGTTGTAAGCCCCATTTCTTGTAATCAAATGGATATTTTCGAGTGATCTTTCCCTCCTTCACAATCATAAAAATCAGGCTATATGTTGCTTTTGAAGGGGCGTTGGGTAGGTGGTAATTTAACCTTTTTTAGACCTTCCTGACTAAGTACGAAAAATATGCTTCTTACTTCTTCAAAAGTTAAGAAGATTTATTTTGTGGTTTGTTTTATACTTTTCCATCCTCAAGAGACTAAATTGGACGAAAAAGCACCCCCTTGGAGTCTTCTTCGGAGTTTTCAGACTCTCAAAATATGAAAAAACCAACGAGCATGTACTAGTTTGGGCTCATAAAATCCATGAATTAGTTACTTTATCAAGCATTATTCTCTCCCCTCTTCAAGCTTGTCAAAAATGAAGAGACACCTGAGTTGACTTTCCTGGACTCGTTAAAATTTAAGAGGAAAGATAAGGAATAAGTACTCTCTTTGGGTTATAAACAGTGCCAGTATGTCATCATTGAGCATAGCACTCTCTGAACCTTTTGATACTCATGTTTCAGTGTACACTTTCATCTCAGCTATTACTTCAAGTCTTTACTCCTCCACTTGTCCTTTATACATGGGGGATCATCATGTATCCTACATGATAGATAAGTTTAGGTGTCCTATCTGCAAGTTAAAATCTTCCTTGGGTCATCTCTGTGTCATTCTCATTGTTCAATGATTTATTCCTTCATCTGACTATTATCATGATTCCATCATTATCCTATCTGAGTATTACTTGTGTCTACCTTACCGTATCCAGTTTCTAGTCACTCTTGTGATATGTTGGAGGATCCATTGCCTTCCTCATCACAGTATGGTTTCTCATCGGTACTTCCTAAAGATGAAGACCTAGAGCTTTGACGATGGTACCTTAGGATTCAATGCCATCATTGCTGATTTTCTTTGCTTTAGTTGTCAGTTTCACTCATTGTCTGACATTCTGTTGAGTCCTTTCCATGTTCGACTTCAACACATTTATTCACATGGTAGGAATTGTACTGGTTCCTTTGGATTTCGGTGAAGACCTTAGGTTCACACTTATAACCTAATTTGCACAAGATTATGTTATGATTAGTTACACAACTTCCATATTTTGAAGACTCATCATTGTATATTATGGCTTCGATCCACCTTTGTAATATACATGGTCTTGTACCCGTATCATATGATGTAATCAAATATTGTAAAGGAGCTAGTGTTCCATTATATTGAACATGGCATCCTTGGATATGATTTTGTATATACCATTGATATGTATTTGTTTCAGGTACTTCCTCTGCTTCCTTGGACACTTAAGTTCTCCAAGATTACAAGATTATAATGTATTTCAGTGATCGCTTCCCTCTGACTTCACACATTAGGGGGAATCTGTTATCAACTAAAATGGCACTTCTCTGTCTGAGTATTGACATCCGATATGTCAAGACAAAAAGGAAAACAAGATTGAAGATTCCCAAACACTATAGATGTGCATGACCATTGATACATAAACTCCTTACCAGCTTAGGACATTTTCATTTGGATATTAGGGATGCACACGCGACTATTTACATTGCAACCCGTGTGTACATTGAACACGCGAGTTTCCTTTGAGCAAGGAGCGTGTCACATGTGCCTTTCCTATATACATACTCACGTGTACCTTAATTAAATGATAAAAAATATAAATCATGATTAGTTGAGATCAGTTGAGCCTTAATCAATAACCATCTCAACTGTCTCAACCATCCTAACCTTCGAAACCTATCTATTTCCCCATGTATAAATAGAGGGCATGGGATGGTGCTAATCAATGATTCTTAGAAGAGAAAATTTATGTTGGTTGTATGTCTTCAGACCTCTTGGAGCAGCAGAACTCAGTGTCCTCAGTTTGCAGAGGAGTCCTTGTCTAAGAAGTTGGGTTGTAATCTTACCATTCTCTTCTTATGAATAAAAAAAGTTCTTCTTCCAATATTTATATTGTTGCTTTCTCATATATCAAGGATTATGAATGATTTCAATTATGTTATTATGAATATGCATTTCACTAACCATTAATATATATATGATATATTGCTTGAATAATTTGTTTTTTGCAGGAGAATTGGAGAAGCCCTGTAAGCTTTGAAGAAGATTGAAAGAGGAGAAGACCAAGCTTGGATCAACCGTCATAAAATGGGTAAGCCAAGCCTCCTTCCTATTCCTATTTCATTTTATAGATAAGTTGATTGTCTGCAAGTGCCTTCGTAAGTTGGTAACCCCAGAGACCCTAGGTTACAAGGGTACATTATCTTGAACAACACCATCGCCATCCAAGGTCTTCCTAAGATAACCAGATGTTCCTTGGTAGGATCCTTAGTCTAAAGAGCCAAGAAGTCCACTGGATATTCCTAGGAGGCCACAATAATGATAATGTCATCAAGGGCCCCTACAGGTTTTACAGTGCTCTTATCTACTAACTCTAAAATTGTTTGAGTAGGTCTGAGCATGTTATTTAATTGTAGTGTCTACAAAGTAGACATGGACATAATGTTAATTGTTTCCCACAAATCAATCAATGCATTTCCTATGGAAACATTATTAATTGATACGATTAAAATAGGGTTTCCAAGGTTTGCAAATTTTGGGAGTATAGGATGATCTGATATATAATCAGATAGTTGGCCTAACACATGTATGGCTAGTGGATCTTTTTGTTTTCTACCAAGTTTCTTTAAACAGATCTCCCTTATCATCTTTGAGTAAATGGGAACATCCCTAATATCCTGAAGAAAAGGAATTCGAATACAAACATTCCTTGGCGCACTTTCAAAATCAAACTAAGGTTGTACCACATGTTTTTCTATGGAAAGCCTCTCCAGATATGGAAGCACACCTGAAGTCTGTGGTTGAGTTATGTGTTGTGTTTTAGACGTGTGAGCATTACTCAATACATTAGGATTTCCTTCCTCTACTTGGTTCTCCTCATTTTCTTCCTCAAACTCCTCCTGGATAATAACAACATGATTTGTCTTATTTAAATTCCTCCTAGACCTAAGTTGTATATCCTAAATTGGTATTACATTTATAACAAAGGTTGGGGAATGTGGTACCTAAACATTGTTAAGAGGCTGATGAATTCTGTTGTTTGGGTTTGGAATAGGTTGGGAAGGAAGTAAGTTTGGCCGAGGAGGATTTACATTATGGTATTGTTGGGGAATTTGAGGAATCTGTGGAGCTAGTAGTGATGGTGGGGTAAATAAAACCAGGTAGCAACTATTGAATATTAGTTGGGTATGGAGAGTAAGAAGGAACATGTGATGGTACATGTGATGAACCTTGTCCCCTCCAACCTTGTTGCCAAGGATGATTTTGTACAGGTTGAGGTTGCCGATTTGGCCAGGCCTATGTATTCCAGTTAGGTTGCATCGGGTAATCGTATGCTGGATTTTGGTATGCAAGATTTGGATACAGATTTTGAGGTCGGGTTGGACATGGCCTTATAGGTACATAAGACTACTCACCAGGTTCATTACATATCTTAAAAATAGCCTATATTTATGGCAGTGCATGACAACTTTCTGTGGGATGATTTTCAATGAATACAACACAAATATAAATAGTGTTAAGAGGACATTCCTAATGAGGAAGTCTCTTCCTACACTTAGGAAAAAATATATGTAATTCTGCATGATATTCTTCTTCTTGCCTTTTCTTAGTCTTTAGGACATCAAATTCATAGGTTAGGATGCCCAGGATATCAGTTTTAAAATTTTCCAAAAGGTGCCCTATCTCCATTCTAGTGACTTCACTAGTATTTACTGACTTAGAGGCTCGAGGAACCCCATCCCTTATAGAATTTCCAGTTTTAGCCTTGCTACGAGAGTATTTTATACACAATTCACAGATTTCATCCAATGACTTGTGATAGATATCACCTGAAGCCATAAGGTTAAGAATTTCTATATACTTCTCCAAAATTCCCTTCAGGAATAGTGTTCTAACAACATCTTCTTAGAGGGTATTGTATTTAGATTTCTGTAAAATGTAATTAAACCGCTCTAGAAAGTCTTCCAGACTTTCTTCTTCATGTTGCTGCATTTTGAAAATGTCATGGTGGGAAACCTTGGACCTACAATAATCCTGATACTTCTTTAGGAAAGTATTTTTCATTTCATCCCAGGTCCTTATACTAAATTCTTCTAACCCCATAAACCAACGAAAAGCAGCGTCTTTGAGAGTAGCAGGAAATAAATTTAGTTTCTGGGAATCATGGAGATAGTTATAAATCCGACATAATATGTCGAATTCGAATAAAAGCGTATCTGGATCTTCATTACTCTTGCCATAAAAGATAGGTAATGAGGATAAGGGTATGTTCTTCATATTGACATTTTGTATGAGGTCCAGAATTGGGAATCCAAAGGTTGTCTCAGTCTGCCCTTCTTGTTCTACTTCCTCTTCACAATCTCCCATTGTGAGTGGGTTATCAAACATAGTATAGCTTAACTTTCCTTCCCTTGAGGAGGATGATGTGAAATCACACAGTTCTACTCTCTGCCTAGTTTGGAAAAATATATTTCCCTTATTTGGTTCTAGTGGGCTTAGGGTGGACTCTATCTGAGAAACTACAGGGTATGATATGTTCCCAAATAGTGCATTAATTTTCTTGACATCCACTATCTTTTCTAAGCTAGGATCCTCTTTTACAGGTGAAATATTATTACTTCCAGATGCCTTGGGTGCTGCTAACAAATATTTCTAAGGTGATTCAGTTTTTTCCCCTATGGAATTTGATTTGATTGTTTCTTACAATTGTCGCCCTACAATTTCATGTGTATTACTTTCTTCTCTTTGATTACTCGTGTATCTCTCTTTGGGATTTCTTGATGATGATGGAGTTCTATATCCAAAAATAGGGGAATTTCGTGAACTAATTTTGGTGTATCTACCTCTACTATATCTAGGTCTCATAAAAAAACTTCTAGTATGAATTACAAAATTCGGATTAATAACTACTCTATCTACCAAATCAAACCAGAAATACTTAAACTATAAATGGATTTGAAGCAACCTGCTATAACAGATGCGCGGGTTCTTACCTCTCGTCTTACCATTCTTCTCCTCCTCCTGCAGAAATTAATCACACTCAACAAAAAACAATTGCCGGATTAATAAAAAAATACTTTCAAATACTATCTTACCATCGAACAACTCCCCGACAACGACGTCAAAAATGTTAGATAAAATATATCACCCTTAACTGAATTGGAAATCAAGGTTAGTAAACATTAAGTTGCTACATTGTTTGTGCTAGGTAAGATGAACTAACCTAAGATCCTATGAGAATTTAAGAAAAAAGATAAGTTAAATTCTTATTACCTTCAACAAACTAACAATCTATGTTATGATATCTTATTGCTTGTTCAAGAAGTACAAAATAAAGAAAGTATATATATATAGTCTACTTTTATAGAAAAGCATTCAATCCTGTACTATGTGACATCAAGGTTCAAAGAGAATATTTCAAATCCAACTTTAACTACTTAATAAGATTACTCTGTTTAATAACCCTATAAAACAAAACTGCTTTTGTTTTATACTCCTAGAAAACGAGACTGCTAGTGAACTGAAATAATCATAACTCTAAAATGACTTAATCTACCAAAGTAAGCTACCTAATCAGTGAAGAGATAAATCTAACTACCTTCTATTTTTCAATCTACATAGAATTAAAACCCTTTTCAGTCTAATAGAACAATTATCACAAACTCTATAAAAGATAAATGAACTAACTACATGCAATCATCCTCAAACTCTCAAACTGGGAATTAAATCAAGACACACAAATCAACAATGAGCCTTTCTATCATCAAACATTCTTTTGGTAATCTTGTTACTGTCTAACTTAAGTCAAATGGAAATATTTAAATCAAGGAACATTACTCAAATGAAATTTATAACTTTAATCTCATACAACAATCCTTCAACTTATCTAAATTCTTAGCTAAACTTGATTTAAGTACAAAAGGAAATCCTCGAATGCTGTAATATCAAACAATATCAAAATTACTTTCTGGCCAGAATCTTCTACTCTATGCAAACCATTTTTGTAGCATGCCTCGGTTACAAAAAAAGCACTCCAAGCTATTTTTCTCTATCCTACTCGCGGATCTAAGATTTCAAAATGAACTTAACTGGTTGTATGAGGAAGAACAGTCTAAATTCCAATGTAAAACCTTCTATTAATGCAAACAAAGTGTAAAGGATAAGTTACATGAAACCTACAACATTTAACTTTCAATTTGTTCAAACCCTTCTTGTTCTATTTTCGTTTATGGAAACCCTCAATAACAACAAACAAATCAGCAATAACCAGATGATACATAAAAAGGAGCTCTTACAATGATCTATGCCAATGATGATATTCACAAGCAACGTACCAACACCATATGAAGGTGGTCCCCCCTCCAAACGATGCTCAGGCAATGACTAAAAAATTAAAACAAAATTTAGTTATCAACTGGAAAATGCATCACATAATAGTTTTTATCTCTGTATATCCCCGTTGAAAACCGCTATCAAGTATTTATAGGCTACAACATATGGGTCGACCACTAAAAGTGTCAACCCTTCAAATTTTCATAACAACTAAAATATATCAAGCGCAACAGAGGCCTTTCTCTAAGCGAACACGCTCTAAATCAAGTGGATTCTCCCACATCTCTGGCTGTCATTTCCATACCATGGATAGCAAGGTCGCAACTCCTTAAGGATCCAAATAACAACTATTTAGCTTCCAATATTCATGATTATTATATGACCAAGCCATAAATACACCCAAATTTGAGCTTTCCATGATTTTAAACGTTTGTCACTTTATTGACTGCTGCTGGATGAGGTACCAGATTGGGTGCAAGACTGGGTACCAGATTGAGTGCAAGACTGGGTATCGGAATGGTGGAATAAATATGCAAGATAACCAAAGAGATAAACCCCAAGTAATTCATTATTAGACATAACCTTTTAAACTTATGCTTAAAATAAACAAATAAAATGAAATAATGATAAGATTATACCTTGTTATGAATCTTCATGGAACAACCTTTAAACCCATGCAAATGATGTATAAGTAACGATACATAGGAGAAAATTCATGTAAAAGACTTAAATTCCAGATCTGATGTATAAATAAAACATGGCAAAATAGAGGTCCATCAAGGTTTGGGATAGTTTCTAAGAAATCTGGGCAATTCTAAGAACTCTCCTACCCCCTTACAAAATTAAATTTTGACTTCTAGGTGTTTTTGGGCATGTAAACAACCCCGTTTCTCCAATCTCAATGGACCCATGCATGTGAAAAACCAACACAAGTTTGATTCTTCTAGTCTGGGAAAACCTGGGCATGAGAGAAACCTTAAACCTCATAATTTGTGCATCAAAATAGCGATGAACAACAATAAATCTTCAATTCTGGGATGGTTTTAGGCAGCCCATGGACAAAGAACCAAAATAAATAGCATTTTCGACAGCTTGTGTAGAAATTTTCATGTAGCCAGTCTTCAACATGAGAGTGTATCCTCAGTCTAGTAATGCCATTAATAGAAATTTATGTTCTTTCAAGAACTGCAAAGTTTCCTATACAAAACCAAGAGTAATCCTTCATACATCAATTCTAGGATCAATGTTGTCTATTCTAAAGCTAACTAAACACTCGAGAATGCAAATCAGTCTACCCTTGATGCACCTAAATACTAATAATTTTACCCTAGAAATGTTTGTTTACTGCCACAAGATCATGTTTAATGTCATGGATTAGCCACTACATATTGTTGATGTATTTGTATCTTCAGAAGATATTATGATGTATATTATCATTGTATGTTGTTGTACCCCCATTGGGGATGTGTGTTACCCCTTTATAGGATGTCTAAATTGTGTCTATATCTTGAGGTACAACCTCCATTGTAAGTTGGGGCAATAGTCCCTAGTGTAACATCATGTGATATGTAATTGTGGTCTCTCTAGGAGAAGTGGACCCCATGTGAGATGACATGTAGGCTCGAGTCTTATATTTGGTCAGTGACTTGAAGGGGTATAAATAGGGAGGTGCTCTCCCTCATTTATACACACCTCACACACTCTCTAAGGCGCATGAGAGAGAGAGATAGTCAGAGGAGGAGAGAAAGATAGTTGTTGAACATTTCTTATTACTGCTTTTGATCACCTTACTATTATAAAGAAGTTCGCGGGGTTTTCTCCTTTATGGTTTCCCCGATGAAAATATTTGTGTCTTGTGTATCTTTTATATCTTATGCATTTTGTTGTACTTGTTATTCTTTAAGATAAAGATCCTAAATAATCTAATCAGATCTTAAGAAAATCTAACATGGTATTAGGGCCTCTCTGAAAGAAGACACTCTGCAGCTATGGGAACTAGGGCTTCCTAGTTGAAGGTGGTCTCTCCACAGATCATAAAGCAAGGAGGGCTAGGCTAACTTGCCTCATTAGGGTGCATCTATTGGTGGTATGAGTTTCTAAATCATAGAAGTTTCACTGTACAGCTGAAATACGGCTGCAATGGCTGCTAATGGAAATTAGGGTTTCATGCATGAAAACCCTAGAAGACTGAATTTAGTAATCCTAACACTTTCTCTATAAAATGATATTGGAGAAGGATCAGAAGCTGAAACTTTTACAAGACTAAGAGAAATTCGTGTTGTACACTGTGTAAACGTTTTAGCCTTAGATTCACTATACTTTAGGAGATATGGTTCCTCCAAATCAAGGTTCTAGCCTCCTCCAGAATACAGTCATAAACAGGTGACCTAGGGAGATTTTCTATATCTTGAGCTAGGAAGGTCCAAACAAATTTCGAAAGGTGTTGCAGGTAGGGAAAAAACTATAGTTTCAGTGGTATGTTTTTAGACCCATAATGTGAAACAGTGACACGTGGAAATACGTACAAGTTCACTATGCTAAACAATCCCCAAAATAGTCACCTTGGGAAACTCAGGATAAGTCCCACTTGGAGAATCCAATTCTGCTCTAACCTATGGGGTTGGAAAGAGGACATATTTGGCTATCTCGATGAGAAGTTTTAGAATGTAAGGAATCGAAACTTCAGAGATACAATAGAATAAATATCAGTCATTTTTGCAGAAGAAAATGGAAAACTAGGGCTTCCTGTTTCGGGAGCTTCCCTCCACTATTTTTAGAAAAGGAGTACATTGGACAACTCGCATTGAAGATGCCCATATTTCTATCCAATCAAAAGTTTGAAAATTAGGGTTTCTCTGACAAACCCTAGATCAGCCAGCTCTGGAACTAGGACGGACACCTCAAATTGGTAAGATCTAAATTTTTGTTATTTACATTTGAGGTTCTCATTTCAAAATGACTAATCACACCCAGCCTGATGAAAACCTTGGTGAAGCTGACAATTTCTGAGTATGGAAGTATAGGACCTCTGTGATCCTTGAAGAAATTGACTTGGATCAGTATTTCAGTAAGGAAGTTCTAAGACCCAGAGTGAGATGAGGCTAAGGCTAGAGCCAAGAGAATCATTGCAGATTCTATTAAAGATCATCTCATCCCTCTTGTGTCATCCTTGAAGAAACAAAAAGGAAGTGCTCGATGCTATGATGAAGGAATCAAAGAAGAATAAGGTATCATTATAACCACCTTGAGTGGCCTCCCAAGATCATGGGATCCATTCATTTGAGTAATGTGTGCCAAAAGGAAGTTAATACCTTCAACAGACTTTGGGAAGAGTGCACATAAGAAGAAGCTCAACTCATAATAAGAGAAGAGAAGATGGGAGCAACTAAAGATCAAGCTCTCACGATTCAAAGAAGATCCCTCAAGCAATGAGGAATATGAAGGACTCAATTCTTGAAGAACCTCTTATCCATCTTAACATTTGGATAAGAAATGATGTTGTATGAATGAAGAAGATGATGAAGCTGAAGTTTCAAGAAGGAGTCTACCCACGAAACAAATAAAGATAAGTATTCAATTCTCATTTCATGATATTGTTTGGTTATACTTTTGTTTATATTTAGCTGATGTTTGATTATTTTGCATTTATACTACTTAATTGCACATAATGGGTAAGAAGTCAATGATGACATACAACATTCCATTACTACTTATCTAGATTGAAACCTCTTTACTGGCATATTAGGAATAGTACACTTTCTTAATAACATTGGGGGTAGAATGGATCTAGAAGTTACTATATGTATACATGATATGGATGAATGTTGTAGCATTGGCTAAAATAGTCGTATAGCTATGTGACATATATTTGTCACTATTAATATGTTTTGCAAATTATGATATGTTTCTAATCATGCAACTAAACTTGAATTGTAGATCGTTCCAAAGAACAAATAACGACAGTTCAGAAGAGGAACCTGAAGATTTTTGGGTCAAAGACACCATATAGAAAGAAGGAGCTTGAAGATCACCTAGAGTGATGAAGATCTTAACTTTTGCTACAAGGTTGAAGATGAAATCCTATAGAGGATGACAAGCTCACAGATGAGTGTGAGAAGAACTTTTCAAAAAGTTCAAGATAGAGGATCTTGGTATCCAGTGACCCTAGATGGATACATAGAATATTAGTAGCAGAGGAAGCTACTTGTCAATCCAGTACAGAGTGTTTCAATACATAGAGTATGAAAGGCAGAGGAAGAATAATGCTCCGCTTCAGAGGGAGTGACTGCAGAAGATCCTTAGGCTAGACATGGTACAACATGATAGATAATGTATTGATGGCCCTAAGCTTTACTGAGAATAAAGTGGATTCCAAACTTTGCTTCAAGCTTGAAGGAAGAAGACTAGTGATGCTCCTGTTACATGTCGATGAATTGTTCCTGGCATGAAAAGATGAACTCATTAAAGATAAAAGAAGGAGATGTTATCACATATATAGTAGCCAGGCTACCATATTCTATTTTTTAGACACAGTACATTTTTTAGCCAGATCTCTTACATATGAGATGTTGAGAAGAGTAGTTTTGATGGATCATTATTGTATTGGTGGACTATTGTACTCTCCCATGTCAGGACTGAGTCTACGGACACTCATATCTGAGGACCGATGTAGCCATTTAGTCATTACAGAGCAATTATTGATGCCCATTTTTATATCAGTTCTTTCTCATTAGACAAATGATGTTTCAGATGGATTATGTGCATGATTATGACTCAGCTTTTACTGTGTTGTGTTATGGTTACCATTGCTCTTATACTCATCTTTGTGACATGTATTAACATGTAGTGTCATGATCTAGCAGTCATAATTATATGGACTTGGATCTATTTGTATTTATGTATTGATGTCCCTACTCTGACTTTGAAGTTCTTGATCTATACTCATTGGTTTTACCCTCCTTAGGGAGAATAGAGGTAGTCATTCCCACCATTTTTTTGTCTTTCTAGTGTTGGCTTCATCATTCATTCTCTCCACCCATCCATTACCTTCCAGTTTAGCTTTCAACACGACTGAATTCTGAACTTATGGCATGGAGGACCTTTTTCCCCGCTAGAACCTTTGTTGGACAAGCCTCCCTGTTTATATTGTGTCTCGGCTCTGCGTTGGTGAAAAACTTGCCTTTGGTGAGTTGGACTTTATGCCTAAATCATTTTGGTCAGTTGTACCAATGTTTCACACTGTGCAGAACTCCCCCTAGTCACTTGAGATGTTGTTGGCTAAAACTGAAAGCTCATGTACTACTTGTATTGGAAAATGTTATGTATGCACCCATAGAAAATGAAAATGCTAAACTGTGTTTCTTAACATATGTAAAGAGGGCAAGAGCAATGAAATGCTAAAATACCCCCTGAAGGGTATAATAAAAAGTCCAAAAAAGAAATGGTTAAATATATGCTGACCTTATAAATTTGAATATGTCTCGGATGAAAGCTACGATTAGCTGTGCTTTTAAGCACTGGTGAAGTCCCAAAAGGGTCATATAGGCTAAAAAGGCCATGGAAATAAAATTGATGATCCTAATGAAACTGGATCAAGCTTGATGTAGTCATTATGCCTAAGTTGAATAAGCACTCTCTAAACAACTCAACCATTTGTGAGGCACTGCCATTCCTTATGTTGTTGTTTGTCCGACAGGTTTTAGTGAGTGTTTCCTTTCCATATCCAAAGTGTCATGATGTTAAGTAGGAATTCATCCTTTTCCCTAGCCTGGTAAATTTCATCCTTCACCCTTCACTAGAAAATTGACTACAACTACGAAGTGAGTATAGTCCTAAAAGTCTAGTCTGAGTAATAATAAATAAAGCCTTATATATGTATTTGATTAATGTATTGCTAGTGAAATGACTGCTACATATTGTGATTGTTGCTTAAATGAGTTGTAGAGAATGTCTTAGCCTTATAACACTTGCAGCAGATGGATGATAGTCTGAGTTATATTATTGGTATTTGATCATTTATAGATGGTTATATTGTCTATTGGATATGGCTGATGATCAGGTAGAGACCTGAGAGGGGTATGAGTATACACCCTAGATGGATTTGGACTCTCTGAGTCTAATGAGAGAGTTTATTTTCATTTCTGGGCACTTTCATAAATGATCGGGCTCATTTTACCTTTTTGATGCAGTTTTGCTTCATAGGATGATGTGTCTGAGCAGGGAGATGTTTTATTTGGATCTCCTAGGGTGTTGTATGGACATAGGGGGTGAAGCCACTTGTTTGTACCATATTACCCCCATTCCAAATAGCTTTGTGGGCTAAGTTTGACAATGCAAGCACCCCAGGAGTCTGTTTTGGCAGGTTCACGTTTCCCGAGGCAGATTAAAAAATGATTAAATGGCAATTGAAGAAATCGATTTGGGTTACTGATGGAAGGAAATGAAATGGGATGAGTCATGATGATGAGATTGATGTCATCCACACCTTCTCCAATAGTTCCAACACCTGATTGGGCCCACACCTATGTTTTGGGCATTTTATATTATTTTCTGGAGATTTTGGGAGGCTCACGATTTCCTCAAGGAGGCACAAAGTCAAAGAATTAAAATGTTATACTATTTTATTGTGCCATGGGGAAACCATAGGGAGTTATTTAACACTCCATGGACCCACCATGTGCTTCATTTATTTCTTGTTGAGTGGGGTACCCTCTTGATGGGTGATTTAGTCCACTCTGGTACTTTATGGTTATATTGATCCATGTATTGTATGTGGAGCTCATCTCAACCATTGATTAGAATATTTTATCTTTTAATCTTAGCCACTCATTTTGAAAGTGATTAGGATTCGGTTATGATTGCGGTTCTCTCATTTCTATTTAAAGGAGAGAGCTTCTCATTTGTAAGGGGTCTTTGGCTCTTGGATCTGAATAATAGAAAGATTTTTCCATGGATATTTTCTGGATCTTCTTTGCATCTGATGTTCTCAAATGGTGATTCGATAATCTTATGCTTCCTAGCATTGTGTAAATTCATGTGAGATCTATATTTTTTCTGCTACCATTGTCTTGTCTACAGGAGGGCATTTTGGCTGGAGCATTTTTGCAGGGGGACCTCAACTCGTTCGGTTATCTTCGTCTTGGATCAAGGGGTTTTCATTATTGTCATTGTGATATATGATTAATTCTTTTTACTTTCCTATAGAATTTGGTTTCTTCAACTTGTCTTAGCAAATCTGATATTGTTGACGTTTGCTCATGTAGGGTAGGGGGCGCATTGGTGGCTTGGGGCTTACATCCTTCATAGAAATCATGTGGATCTTCCATAATTGATCAGGATAGAAAGAATCATCACTGTTAAGACTTCTACAAGCATTTATAGGTACGATCCAACAGGTAATTCTCTTCTCTTTAACATATCTAAATCCATTGTATCCGTTTTCCTTCCATTTTTCTGAAAATCCTTAAAATACTAAAAAAGCCTTAAAAAATACTAAATCCAGGAACCGTTCGATATTTGGCCAAAACACTACTGGGTTTCATATATCGGGCCTCCCCCTCATTGAATCTACTACAACACTGGTCAAATTCCTACTGGTTTGACCTAGATATGAATTTTAGTCTGAAAACTGCATAGCACCCCCAATGAAAATTTGACCTGCTAGGGTTTTGACTTTTTCTAATTTTTGACTTCATATATTTATAGATCGGGTCTCACACATTCCAAATCACCCCCAACACTATCCATATTCATGACAGTGTGACCTAGATCTGAGTTTTAGACTGAAAACAACCCTAGCGCCATCACTAAAAAAACTAGACCTTTCTGGAGTTTACTGTTTCTGAAATCTGACAGGCTAGGCTGATAGATCAGGTCTTGATCACTCCAGAACACCCCTAACGCTGAGCTAGATCCAGCCTGCTTTCCCTAGATCTGAAGAAATCAATTCTTCACCCTCTCATCCTCAATCATCAACTTTGACTTTTTCAGGATATGACTTTTTCCAAATTTCTCTGAACCAAGTGTGTAGATCAGCCCCTCCTGGTCCCATTTCACCTTCAATGCTGAGCTGGTTGTCTACTGGTGGCCTCATATCTATAGATCTATCCCATCCAACCCTGGCGCTAGCATTCCTTGACTGAAGTTCTGCCCAAACTGAGCCATCCGGACCAAAACACTTATCTGGGTCTACCCTAGGTGGGTTCACCTCAACACTGGGTGTATACTGACTCCATTGCACAATGCACGAAAGGCATTGATCTTCCATCCCTTGCGCTCACCCTGAATTGACCTTTTCCCCTTGAAATTGGTTGTTCCTTGATGAATCAAGACAATCACACCTGTTCACCTTCTTCATTGAGTCTGTCAGCACGGTACTAGATAGTCCCGGCCTTTTTCCTTCCCATCCTACCTCGGTTATGCTTCCCAAGCCAGAGATAAAGTTGCTAGTAACAAAACCCTAGATCTAACCATTTCCCCCAAAGGTGATCCGATTACTACTTTGGATCAACCAATATACTATTGAAGTCCTGATCCATCTACTGAATCCTGCTGTAGATCTAGAGTTTCTGAACACCTTATACCTTACATACCTTAAAGTTTGTTTCGATCTGATCTAGTGTCTAGGTCTGATCTCTCCTATCGGAAGAAGATCTAGGTCTCCCCCATTGTTGTCTTGGACTCGGACAACAAAAAGTGAAGACTTCCTTGATTGGCGTGACAACCATCTCTTTGGAAGTCTAGGAAGTCTGGGTTCCACCTCCTTAGTTGCTTGTTCCTCTACCATCCATCCTGGATCCATCTTGCACAGGAAGCTACAAGGTTGGTGATAACATTTTGGCATCATTGCTGGGGAGGTAGAGGGCTACCCTGGTTCGACATTTTATTTCTACGACATATCCTTTATTGGTGAATTACTTGTGTGGTTCATCTGGCGACTCCATCCTGCGACTCGACTGAGGACCGTGCCCAACATATTAATTTTTAAATTCTTAGAGCATACCATAAATCATAATGAATTTAGATGTATTTCTGAGGCACATGAAGGAATTAACCAAAAACATGATTGAAACTACAAGACAAATAAACAAAAGGGATAGATGGAGGTCAAACTACGGGTATGAGGATGATCTCAAGCATGACTACGGGTATGAATCTAGTTATCACAATCTTTATGATACCCACCAACTTCCTCACCCACGCAATAAATATTTTCCAACCATCCTGAGTGGACCTATAAGTCAACATGAACCTAGAAGTCAGTCCCAGTCAAAGCCTTATAGCCAAGTAACCAAAGCTATGAAAAAACAAGACAAAAACAGTCTCCTTTTGACTTTTCTAAAACATGGGATCACCTCATCCTATGCCAAATGATTACACTAGGAGGTTGTCCCATTTTAGTGGAAATAATGATATATCTATTGAAAGTCATTTGGAAATTCTTTGGGATTACATGGAATTTAGAGGTGTAGACAATGAAGATGTTTATATGCAAGCCTTAGGAGAATCCTTGCAAGGGGATGTTCAACTATGGTTTGATCATTTAGCACTAGGATCCGTAACTGGGTGTGACATGTTCACAGATTTGTTAATTGATATTTGGAGTAGGAACACTGATAAAATTTTAGAGTGTCAGTATAGCAATGATTGTGTAGTTGATAATCAATATATCAACAATGTGCTTTCTCAATTGGACCATTCCTCTCCTAATATGTTCCAAATTATGAGTGTTCCTGCAATCCATAAGAATGTTACAGATTACTTCGAGAATAATGTTTCAAAATATCATGTTGAAACTAAGAGGGATATCAATCAAATCATACGAGATACTCTGCTATTATTACCTGAAGCAGTCATAGAACAAATCATGGATCTGATCCGTGGAAGGGAACCTAACATGCACCATCAAGAAACATCTTTAGTTGAGCCTTCCATTGATGAGGTCATTAAAGAGCCTTTAAAAGAGCAACTCCATAGTCATTGCCTAATTGATGATAATTTAAGTCAGTGTCCAACCTATACGAATTTGGATTCAGACCTTGATCATATCACTACAGAAGAAGAAAATGTTGAAATTAATAAAATTTCCATTAAAGAGCAATCTTGTGTTCATATTGTGATTGAAGAGCATGCCTGTAAGAGTGATAGGGAAATGAAAATTGAGCTTATTGATGTTTTTCCTTATCTAGAGCTTAAAGAAGAACAACCACATGATGATACGATCATAAGTGAACTTGATCAAGAACATTGCAATGAGGAGCCGCTATCCTAATAGTATCGATAGAATTCTTCATCCAATCCTTAATCAAAATATGTTGGTTCAATGTGTGGATACTGACCTTATTTCGAATCGTGAAATCACTCCTGGAATTAATTTAAATGTTGTTTCCTCTCATCAAATTCTGAGATCAATTATTCCAAGTCTAGGAGAAAATTTTCAATCCACCCTCCCGTCCCAATTTTTCGAGTCCTCTGGTATGGGTTTGTCTTTTAATGATCCGGTGGATTATTCATCTTTCAAATTACACTGATCCAATATGGTACAAGGTCCTTTAATATATGGTTTTAACTCATATGTTGAACATTATATGCACATCTGCGCAGCTATAGCTTGGTGCGCAGTTTGTGCCTGAGACGCGCAGTTATCACACGCTGCGTAGACGGTGCGCAGCTTATCGCCTGGTGCGCAGCTTGTCGCATGGGTGCGCAGTTATGTATGGACTGCGCAGCTTGCGAACCGTCAAGTTGAACATCGCATGGTTTGGCAAAGTCCTTAATACCGCGACATTGGTATGCTGCGACGGCGGATCAGGGGTATGGCGGAGTCCTCCTATGCCGCGACATTTATATGCTGTGAAGTTGGTGGTGACATTAAACGGTTATGTTACGTGGCATAGCGCAGTTTCAAGTCATCACGACGTGTTGTGAGTCGGCACATGAGCGAGGAATTGGTTGCAACGTTTCGGGTATCTGGAACATTGTGGTAACATAATGCTTGGGGCTGTGACGTGGCGGGATGGCATGATTCAGTTTAGCCTATGATTGTAACGACGTAAAAAAAAAAAATCCGTTATTTATCCTTCCTCGGAACTCTTAAATAGAGGAGCCTGGCCACCGAGAAGGGGGACGGAGACAGAGTAGACAGAGTGGAGAGACGCAGATTGCTTTATAGCACAGAGCATTGTTTCTCTGTTATGAGAAGCTTAGAGAGATTTTTCTGCGAAGTACCAGATGCTGTTACTGTAGAAGTCGACATTCTCTATTATAGTTAGTTTCTTTGTCTTTGAATGCTAATTGTAATTTACAGAAGAGAGGTCTCCAAGACTTTGTACAGCATTCTGTTTAGTTGCTAAAGTTGATTCCAGAACCATTTTGTACCATTTCAAAGAGACTAATTGGATCGATACCCATTGGAGAGGGACCCAGAGATGTAGCCTAGTGGAGGGGGTGAACTCCGTTATCAACTTCTGTTGTGACTCTGTTTCTGTGTTTTATTCCTTGCAGCTGTTTACCAGTGCTGTGATTTTAATTTCTGTTCTAAGCATTTAATTTCTGTTAATACTGTTCCATTAATTAACCTGTTGATCACATTCTTTTACAACAAACTTTTAATGCACTCAAGTTGAGATCCGACGGATCATATTATGGTATCAGAGCTGGTTGACTGTTTGTGCAAGTTTGTGAATGCTTACTAGGTTCAGGTTAAAGCGTGGTGAAGGAGAATTAGTTGAAGGAGACCCTGAGGTTGGCTCAAGAAGAACATTCTCAAGAACCATGTCTTCTCCCAGAGGGGAAGAAGAAGGACATACTGAATGGGAAAAGCCTGTTATTTCAAAAACTGAGTTTCTGGAGGATTTTATGAGCATGAAAGCCATGATGGAAATTCTACTCGATGAGCGAGTAGAAAGGAAGAAGAAAGAAGAAGGATCTTCGTCCAGAGATGCAGAAGTGAAGCAGGAAGAAAAAGGTAAAGGAGTAGGAGGTGATGGTGATCCTCCTGAAACTCAGCAAACATTCTCTTCTTCCCATACTTCTCATTCGAATATGCCTTATTTCAAATTGGATTTAAAATTTGAATTACCAATTTATAATGGAGATTTAGATGCTGAAAAGTTAGACAATTGGATCAAGCAACTTGAAGTATATTGCAGGGTGCAGGGCATTACTGATGACCCTTCCAGGATTCAATTGGCCACTTTGAGAATGAGTGGAATGGCTCTTACTTGGTGGGAGAGAAAGATTCAGCAAGATCTTCGAAAGAATGGTAAAATTATTTCATTTTGGAATGAATTCATCGAAGTATTAAGGAAGCAATTTTATCCTTTAGGTCACATGCAGCAATTAAGGATGAGTTGGAAAATGTTTAGACAAGCTAAAGGACAAAGCATTCAATATTATACTCATGAATTCAGGAAGAGGGCTATTGCATTGAATGTTTCATTAGATACACAGGAAGGAATGTATCTAGCCATCTCTAATGAGGAAGGAATGTCAGAGGTCGAGTTCAAGATGGACAGGTTCTCAATCCCAGACAATATTTTTTTCCATAAGGGAGTTAGTGATCTCATCTATGCCGACCTAAACAAGGAGGAATTGTCCCATCTCAAGTCCCAACAGAGGGTGGCTAAACTGGAAACCCAGTTGAAGTAGAAAAGGGAAACAAATAAGGCTTGGAACTTGAAGGAAAAAATCCTGTAGGACTAGGTGGTAGATATCACTGCACAGAACTCTCTGCTACAACCCCTTGTAACATACCACCCTATTTCAACAAAATAACCTACTTCAATAGAGCAACATGTTCCTATAGGGAATCCTACCTCATCATTTAAGCCTCTAACAAAGATCCAAGCTTACAAAAAGAGGAGCAAGATTCCTATCAAGGACATCCAACTCCCCCCTCAAATGGTGTGATTTCAAGGTGAGATTGAGACATTGCAACATCAAGTTTTGGATCTGAAAGGCTACCTTGTTGTGTTAGAGGCTGAAAAGCGTACGTGGGAAGAAGAGAATCAACAAATGTAGGAAAGGATCGATGAGTTAAATGAATACAAAACCCTTGAAGATAATTCACCCACTGATCTAGTGATAAAAAAAATGTCTGACATGTCCCTAAAGGTCTTAGAGATCTCTCAATTAAAGGAAGAAAATCAGGAACTTAAGGATAGGATCACTACAAAGGAAAGTGAAGACTCTTCTAGAGAGATTAAGAAACTGAAAGAGAAGATAACGAAGCTTAAAGAAAGGATCATAGGATGAATTCCCCTGCAGGGTGCTAAGCATATGCTTTAGTATGCATTGATAAAAGAGATATCCCCATTAGGGAAACACCTGGTCATGTTGGATGAACAGAAGCAAGCTTCTATGGAAGCGAGGAAGGGATGTAAATCCCTACAGGAAATTTTGGCAAGAAGGCATAGGGAGGAGGCCCAAAAGGAAATTACTGTCCTAAATGCAACATCTGGGGAGGAAGTAATTGCTTTGGGGTTCACTGACAGGATCACACTTTTGGTGGCAACATGAAGGATGAGTACAAAGAACAAAATGTTGCAGAATGCGCTTGCAAGGATTGAAATTATGCATCAAGGGTAGGAGAAGTTCAACAAATTATTCCAGCCCCTATTTCAAAAAGGATTTCCTGAGTTTTGGGGTCCTGATGGGAATTTGATCCCTCAAGGAAAGTACCTTGAGTTGTTGAATGAGGAAATAGTTAACCATACTAATTTTGAGGGTATGGATGGAGTACTAAAGGAAGAATTAGTTGTGAGAAAACTCATTGAAGGCATTGATTTGCTAACTTAGTTCTAAATTATCACATCTAGTCTTCCTACTGTCAGTCATAATCCTTTGATTGATATGGATGTTGTCCTGAAGGAGCTACTTGAAATGACAATCCCCACAGATCAGCTCTGGAAGGACATCTATAGGTTGAGCAGTCAACAACTCATGGGACAGGCCAACAACTGAGTCAACAAAAGGTCGTTCAAATGTGTTCTGAGTAGTCCCTTTCACCAAGTGAGCCAGATAGCCCCAGATGTCTAGATTTCCCTTTTTGATTGATCACGTGCAGCACATCGTGCCTTCCCAAAATGTTTTATGGGAACGACGCATCTGCCATTTCAGAGTTTGTTGGGATTTAGGATGTACTTTCAGGTTTGATTCCCGCAATATAACTAATTTTGATGCCCTGTTTCGAGATTCGTCTCAGGGGTAAATTGCACTATAAATGTAACCTCTACGGAGGAGTAAGGGTTGGAGTTTCATTTTTTGAAGCCCTGTGTGCCTAGTTTTTGTGGCTCTGCAGCTTCTTGGAAGTGTTAATGAGAAATGTTCTTTTGCATTTCTGATATTGATCACAGTGTTCCATGTTTAGTTTGTGTTTCATGTTTGCATCATTTTCATTTGTGTAAGTTTCTGCTAATTCTTTCTAGTTGTATGTGAGGAGTTCGTTTTATTAAGCGCTCCTTGCATCAGATATTGCATTTGTGATGTGTTCATGATGACTTCCATAGAATTCACCCTCTATTAGGTGCTCTATTTCAATTATTATCCTTTATTGTTGCTTCTACGAAAGGTGGTGCATTATATTCATCCATAGATAGGTTCCTCTTGCTTCACTGGGCTCTTTCTCCTTTCTCCTACCACCACTTGAATATATTTGACTGAATGTGACACCCACTTTTCCTTAGATTACAAAGGAAAACCCCCACTCATTTTCTATGTAATACCCTTGAATGATTCAGGATGTGACTCCATTTCCCAATGGTATTTGACATTTCTCTGTCTTACACTCTTTTAAACCCTAAAAATCAGTTCCCATAAAAATATAGCCTTCTAAATGCTTGTTTAAAGCTATATGTATATGAAAATGACCATGTCACAAAGAGAGACCCCTCTCTAACTGTATAGGCTAGAATATAGTCTAAAGATTGGTTTGGAATAGTTACCCCAATGATTCTCCTACCACAACCATAGGAAAATTATTGGGTGATAACAGGATCCATATAGAGGTGGAGCATTGTAGCTTCTTGAGGAGCGTTTCACACCTTGGATACTTTCTTGTTGGACATATTCACTTTGGAGCATGACATGTGTCACTTGAAGAGGAAGAACTTCACATGTAGGTTGCCTATCTTCTTATAGAAATGAGGTGTATGATGTCCAAATAGATTATTACATAAATTCTTTTTCTTTAAAGTTTAAAAGAAATATAAAAAATTAATTTATCAATGAAATTAATGAGCACGTGACAAAAAATGTTCATGTACATATGAAAATATTGTACTTATATAAGAAAATTACTTGGTAGAAATGCCCAAAAAAATTCAACTTGCATTTTACAACACATTTCAAATGAAAAAAAAAAAGAGATTTCTTATTTCATGAGGCATAGCCATGTTTACAACCTAGACATTGTTTTAAGACATCATAAAGAACAACTTTAACCACCACTTTAGTAAGGAAGATCAAATTTCCCTACATTTGTTGTTTATTATGTTTGATAATTAAAAGTGGAATTAAAAATGAAATTACCTTGAAAATACAATCAAAATTCTTTATAAGGAAAGGGAAAGTGGGCTTGACTGTACTATATGTAGTACTTTCACCAATTTACTAAGAAGGAACAAAGTTCCTTACATTTGTTTTAGGGTTTGTATAATTGTATATTTTGTGGATAGGTTTAAGAGCATCATTTTTAAGGTCCTTTTAGGATAGGTGGGAGGATTGATTTGAAGGAAGTCCCTTCTCAAGGTAGATTTTAAGAGAATGTTTTGATGGAATTTTGAAGTGAATCATTATTCCAAGGGATTGGTGCCATTATTTGTGATTCTTTATCTCTCTAAAATGCCTCCAATAATGTAGAATGGTGAACCATTAAAATCCATTCTTTAATATCCAAATAATGTGTACATCTTGGATGCTATAAAATAATAAAAATGTTGTTTGGGGTAAGTAGATAAAAGTTGGATTTGGAACAAAGGAATGGGTCATATAAAATTTGACAATTTGGTAAATTTCAACAAAATTCAAGTAGTAAGAGACATACCTAAAATTTCAAATCCCTCAAATTCCAGTTGCAAGCACTATTTACATGGAAAACAAACAAAGATAAGTTTCAAGACAAAATAATATTCTACAACAAAAAATTGGAACTAGTGCATACTAATATTTGTGGGACAATGAGAACAAAAATGATAAATGGTGAGTCTTACTTTATTCTCTTTATTAATGATTATACTAGAATCACTTGGGTCTCTTTTCTCAAAACAAAATTAGAGGCTTTTGAGATGTTCAGAGGTTTTAAAGAAGTAGTTGAAAATGAGACTGAGTTAAAAAATAAGTGTCTAATATCAGATAAGGGGGTGAGTGTTAATTTTTTATCGTAATTGCGGAATTATAGTAGCACTTGAAAACAATGAATAATCGTAAGCATAAGGATTCACAGATGACACATAATTTACCTTGTGGAAACCCTCTATAACTTAAGGGAGAAAACCCCCAAAAAATATTCCTTAGTATATTGATAGATAGCAGAGAATGTCTTTACAATGAGAAGATTACATCAAGCACCCCTGGTGCAATATCATAGAAAAATACCAAGAACCCCGGTAGCAATATTAGAGTAAGAGAGAAGATATATTAAGAGAATAAGCCAACAGTATATCGGGCACAAAACCATTCGTTGTTTTTGGTCACATGCACAAAACAATGAATACCTTCAAGAGAGAATTTGATCTTCACATTGATCTCATAAAAATCCTACATAACAAGTGTACAATCCTTCACAATCTTAGCTTATATCTTTTTATTCTAACTTCAATATGAAATTGCCCTTCAACTAAATGCTAGACCACTTAGTTAGGTTTCTAACTCAAGTGTTGTCATGTAAACACTTAGTTAATTAGATCTTCTTTTTTAACACTCTATTAAATCTTTTAAACAAAGACTTTCTTGTTAACATCACTAAAGTGAACAATTCAAGTTCTCTCTTATTTAACTAAAGTATGTCTTCTTAACATCACTGAAGTGAACAAGTCGAGTTCTCTCTTATTTAATGGAAGTCTTTCTTGTTAACATTATTGAATTGAACAATTCGAGTTCTCTCTTATATTATAACATCTTATCTTTATCTCTTGTGTTATTTGCACGGTCCACTTGTTCCAACTTTAATTTATTTTTCATATCAAATATAATAAGGATATTTTTCTAATGATGTGATCATCTCGTTCTACTATCACTCTAACTGATCATATGCTAAAGTAATTTACTCTAGAGTTGACCAGTCTCTGGAGAACACTAAATATTGTATCCACCTCTAAGACCATGGTTAGTAGTATGTCGCACACCATTCATGCTTTGACTTGCAAAGAATTACCTCAACACATGAGGCACCACTGCAACACATGAGTATTTGTATTAACTCACGAGACCTTAGTCTTGACAAACAAGACTATACAACATCATCACTTTGAAATATAAATCACTTTACTTAACACATGGGGCTTAACCTTTACACATAAGGCTTAGTCATTATTGATTCCAACTCAAGATTCTACTCCAAGTTTCTTGAGTCCAACTTAGGTTCCCTAAGGTAATACCTTCACACATGAGGCTCAATCTTGGTGCACAAGATTGACTTGGAGAATGCTTCATGATGCTATAAATTTAATAGTAAGTACACCTCAAATGAATTTGAGGATTTATTTGAGTAACATGGAATTAGAAGACATTTCTCAGCTGCCAAGACTCCCCAAAAAAATGGAGTAGTAGAAAGGAAGAATGGGACTATGTGGGATATGGATAGAACAATGTTGAATGACTCCAATCTGTCTGATATTTTTTACTATACATATTTTAAACATGGGAGAAATCATAGTTGACAACAAAAAAACTCCCTAAGAAATCTACAGGGGAAGACCAACCAAAATTAAACACTTTAGGGTGTTTGGGAGAAAATGATACATCAAAATAAATGATGAAAATTTGGGAAATTTTGACCCTTGGACTGATGAAAGAATATTCCTTATCTACTCATCAAGAATCAATGCCTATAAATGATACAATATGAGGCTATAAAATATGGTGGAAATTCTAGATCTGAAAGTAGATGAAACAATTACTCAAGGATAAAAAATATCAGTGGCCATAAATGAATATGATCATCCAATAGTAGAACAAAAAAAAAATAACAACAAGAGGAAGAGAAACAAAGAGAATAACAAGAATAAGTACAAGAATAAGAAAAAGAACAAACTAGAAGATTAGATACAAAGGCTCATTATAGGTATGCTCAAAAGAACCACTCTGAGGATTTAATTATTGGTGATAAAAGTGTAGTTATACAAACAAGAAAGAGGAAATTTGAAAGAACTTATGAAGAGGTATATTTCTCTGAGATAGAGAAAGCAACAAAAGAAGAAAGAGAAGCATGAGTTCAAGGGGAGAAACCATTTGTCATTAATGCCAAAGGGGGAGAGCATAAGAACAAGGAAAAAATGAAACAAATATTGAAGTGGTAGTGTTTCCATCAATGAAAGAAGGGGATATTGTTGGATATTTGTCATTGATGTCAAGCCACTGTCAGGATTGTGTCATTAATGGTAAGATTGTGAAGGTGCATGCAAGATGATTATGGGGTTATAGCATGTTTTTTATTGTTGGTCATCTACCCCTAATGCCATGATTAAATATTTGGACTCAATCTCATGCTTCTAGTTACGATATTGTATTGCAAGGATATAAAATCATGGGTTGACTGCAAATGCACATAGGCCATGCAAATGCATACAGTTACAAATGCATGCAATTTTCAAATGCATGCAACATACAATAATGATCATACAACAATAGGAAAATTCCCACACATCACTTAATAAAATTCCTGCACAACATTGGGGAAATACCTGCATAGAAATTTGGAAAATGCCAACACGGGACTTAATAAAATTCCCACAAAAGTATAAGCAAAATTCTCGCACAAGTGTAAATAAAATTTCCACACATGCTAAATAAAATTCTTTCCAATGCATGTAGTTTTTAAAATGTACTTAGCAGCTAACATTCCCTCTAAGGCTATTATACTCACACAAATATGGCCAAAGCAGTCTAAAAATGCACGCATAGTCTAATATGCCCACAGTAGTAAAACAATGCACACATAGTCTAATATTCCCATTGTAAAATGTCTGCACAATCTAAAAATGCGCATAGCCATGGATATATATACCCACCAACCAAAATAATTATGCCTTCAATAGCTATAGAATGACACAAATGAAGTCAAAGTTTCAATAATATCCATTGAACAAGTTGGCTTGGTCCACAAGAGTACACCCCTTCTTTCCACATTGGATTCCAAAATACACAAGTTGGACTCATCATGATGAGTCCACGTTGAACCAACAATTGTATAAATGACAAATTGATTTTTTGAAAGAGAGTGTGATGAATGACAAGCATGAAAAAGAATCCTTGAATTGTGTACATTTTGGGTTCATTGGATATCTAGGCATGCCAATTAGATGAAGATGTGAATTATAGAGAGTGAATTGTGTGTGCTTTGAGGCACAAAGACCATTTAGAAGATGAAATCAATCAACCATATATCTATCTAGGTTTGATGCAATTCTAGATTCAATGATAGTGTGAAAGGTTAAATCACATGAATCTCCATAGTTTAAAATATTTAGGCACAAAGACGATCAAGTGTCACAAGAACAAATGTAGTTGAGTCCTTTTATTCCCATCACAGTCAGCTTTGTTAGTCGTCATTACCCTCAATATTGTGTCTCCAACAAATCCCTTCATATTCAGTTTGTCTCCCTCTATCACATCTTCTTCCTCTATTTTGAAGAATGTTGTCATCGGTTACTCCCCAAGTTTACATCAATAAAAGGAAGTTACGATCCACACACTTATCAACGAGTCTTTTGTTAGGTTGGTTAGTCTCACTATTGGTTACAACATGATCTTAGTTCACATGATAATACTCTTGTCTTATATTGTACTTAATCTCTCATAGACATAAAATCACCATATTATGATAGTTATAGTGGTTATAGTAGTACTCTAGGATCCCTTTCAATCAATACAAGGGATCACCTTGAACTAAGTAGGGAGTGTCATTAGTGATCCCTAACTTAACGGTCTCCCTTATGCTCGACGTTAAAAAATCTATCGCATCAGGAGGAGTTGTATGTTATGAAGGTAGCAATGTTCACATTTTAAAATCATGGTAGACGTACATCTGTACAATTAATTTCCCATTCAACAACTTCAATAATGTTACGGTCCCTGTTAAATCTCAAAATGACACATCTCTTCTTGTGACCACTTTCCCATGATTCTGCTGCATGTCGACACTTCCATGACGACACTTCATGAAAGTCACTGAACAAACACCTAAATTGAAGGAACCATATACAGAGTTTTGTAACTTCATTTGACCTCTTCTCTACACCATTAGAAAGGTATTTGAGTTAGCTAAAACTTTTTAGAAGACACCAAAGTCTGAAAATTCTCAAAAGTACCCTAAAAATGAGATTTTCGATGTACACGCGAGTTTCCTTAAGGAAACCCGTGTGTTCCACTTTTTATACGCGAATTGTTCTACATAATACCTACGTGTTCCATAAATACGTGACTATTTACATTGCAACTCGCGTATCATGCGCGAGTATTTTTACTGCAATCCGCGTGTACCTCCTAAATACGCAACTATTGTCTCTGAAACTCGTGTGTTTTTCCTGTAGATGTTCTTTGGCACAATTGGAGGAATCACCCAACTGCCCTCCCACACCTTCTACTGGGGTTACCTTCCAAAACCGTCCAAGGTAGACCAAAAATAGTCTTCTGGTATACCTTTGTATGAACCCTAATGTCAAAGAGACTTAAGGCTACCGCAACTATACTAAGAGTCTAGGGGGACAGTCGCAAGATTGATTTGTACGCATGGGTAGAGTAGCAAAGCTCGAAACCCTGTCAACACTGGCACTACACAGGGCCCAAGAGGTGGTATTGATAGAAGTCCCCATATGCATAAAAATCCTGATCTATGCTCGAACAAGGAATCAGAGGGTTGTCTCCTCAGTCCAGGTCCTCACGCGACCTCGTGCTTAACTCCTATGTGAGAGGAGCTTCCCAAATGCACTCAATATAGAGGAATATTTACCTAGTGATGGGCCAACTACCTTTGAAATCAAGTACTTGTGGACAGTTAAAACTCCCTAGTCCACAAGTCTAGCCTAAGCTAGTTGGTGTAAAATCCTAAAAAAGAAATCTTACTAGTAATTTTTAATTATATCGTTCTTTTTAATTGGTTGTTATTAGTCAGACATAATGGCGTGAAACTTGTATGGTGTTTTGACTCAAAGTTGAAACAAAATGACTAAGCAAAGAGAAATGAAATGTAAAAAGAAAAAAGTATTCTCTTTCTTTTCAAATAGAAACTTGAAAGCCACAAAAGAACAATTTCTTTTTATTTTTTCAAGAATAATGATCTGCGGTGCATTAAAGACAAAACCATAATCTACATGGATATTAAAAAAATATATGTTATTTTTCTTTTTCTTTTATAAATGCAAAAGAAAACTACCTACAAACTAAAGTATGCAGATAACAAGGACAAAGCAAAAGGAACTCTGCTATACAACCACCAATCAAAATCTAGAATGACCTAAAGTCAGTATAAACCCTACTTGGAAGGAAGGATTGCATAAGAGACAAGTCAACTACTTAGGCATGGTGAAGTTAACCAACAAAAGAAGAAGGAAACAAACACCAACAAGCTTCTTAATTCAGACAAAGATCACTAATAGAGGCTGACCAAAAACATAAGCCAAAAATCATGCCAAGCAAAGGGGGTGGGGGGGATGAGCAAAGAGAAAACCTTAATTCTATAAAATTACTTTAAACCTAGATAAATAACACCTAAAAGGGATGACACTAACTTCCTAGAGTCATGCACCTGCAGAGGACCCAAAAAGACCTACCAAACAACCCTCAAACAATAACAAAAAACCACAAAAATGAGGAAAAAACAATGTTTTAGGGGCACACGCGAGTTTTCCTACTAACAGGTCACGTTTCATACACATTTTTAAATTATAGCAGGTCATGTGTACACACCAGGCATGTGACTGTTCAGTTTGCAACTCGTGTATGGGTGGGGAAAACCCCCAAAAAGGTCAAAAACTGCCTCAGGAAGGTAGGGGAGGTGTTCTATCAGACTTAGAAGGTGTTCCTAAGTGGAAAGAAGGACCTAAAACCTTAAAAAATAATGGAAGAAAGATAAATATACCCCAAACATAAAATTATTTCCCCAGCAGAGTCACTAGTTCTGTTGTAGAGGAAAGCTTCCTATGGCTAGGGTTTAAGAGGCCATCAACATACTAGGGTTGAAAGAGATATGAAAATGGTTCTGCAAGTATATACAAACACATTTAGATATTGTAATGGTTCATACCTTTACAAACAAAGGTTGATCCAAGAGATAGGGTCAAATACAAATTAGTTACAACTGAAGGAGTCAGTTACATAACCACCCAAACTACCCGAATGTCGAGAAACATATTTTTTTGATATCTACAGGAAAAACAACGAGTTTCAGAGACAACAGTCACATATTTAGGAGGTACACATGAGTTGTAGTAGGAATACTTGCATATGATACATGAGTTTCAATTTAAATAGTCACGTATTTAGGGAACACACGAGTATTATATATAACAAGTCGTGTATAAAAAGTGGAACACACAGGTTTCCTTAAGGAAACTCTCATGTACATCAAAAAATATCATTTTTAGGGTACTTATGGGAATTTTCATACTTTGGTGTCTTCTAAAAAGTTTTATCTGACTTAAATACCTTTCCAACAATGTAAAGAAATGGTCAAATAGAGTTACAAAACTTTGGATATGGGTCCTCCAAGTTAGGTGTTTTTTCAGTGACTTTCATGAAGTGTCGTCATGGAAGTGTTGACATGTGATGGAATCATGGGAAAGTGGTCACATGCATAGATGTGTCATTTTGAGCTATACCATGTTATAGGGAGGTCCATGAGAGGATACTTGAATCTTTGCATTGTTATGCTGGAGGAATTGGGACTCTCTTTCCCCTCACCTTTTCCCTAGAAGCTTTCTCCTTGTGTTGCAAAGCTTGGAGGTTGAGTTCCTTGGAGAAGAGAAGCATCAGAACTAGATCAAGGTTTCATGAGGTGTCCAAATTGAAGAGAAGGTATATTTGTACATATTTCATGATTAATAAAGATGTGATGTTCTTCTTCTTCTCAAATCATTGTTTAATTTGTGATTGAATCTCTGTTTATGATCAGATGTTTATGTTTTTTGTTTTTTTTGTTTTTTCTAGGGGAATTGGCAACTAGGGTTAGGCTGGTGTTCACATGACATGAGGTCCAGGGATCCATTCCCGCTGCCACTATAACCCTAGGTGCCCCAAACTCACCGCAAGACATGGGACGACCTCCAATTTACAACAAGTGACTTCATAACAACAGAACCACCAATGAGCCACACCTGTGTGGGCTGATCAAATGTTTATGTTAATCAGATTAGGATTTCATATTTATTTGATTATCATTGCTTTACAGATGGTCATATTGGTTTGAGGAAGGTATAATTCTTTTTGCGGGTCTCTTGGAGCAAGAGGATCAAGATGAAGATTGAAGGGCTGGTTGGATCAACCTTTATTTTTCAAGGTATGAATCATTCCAATCTCTAAACTTGTTTATATATACTTTGCAGAACCATTTGCATCTCTCTTTCAACCCCAATTCATTGATGGCCTCTTAAACCCTATCCATAAGAAACTTTCCTCTGCAATAGAACTGGTGACTCCACTTGGGATGCCAAGTAACCATCTACAAGGATGCCAAGTAACCATCTATCAACTTTCTTCTGAAAGGCATCTTTGTTTGTTTGGTTTGATACTTAGGTATTTTTCTAGTGGTGTGTTCTTTGTACTGTTGGTTTCCTGTCGACCTTAGACTTTGTCTCCTTGTTTAAAGCTATGGCTAACACCCCTTTGAACACTAACCAAGAGATCTGCATGGTGGGAACTCCTTGTATTGTTCCTCTCACAGGGAATGTTGGTGTTCCTTTGATGAACACCTTGAATCTACCTGGATTCACCCTAGGGCTACCGATGTGGTTATTTTCCACTCCAAATTTCCTGAATGATCCTAATGCTTCTCAAGTGAGCTCATTATATCAAGGGCATCAAAACATTGCTTCCCATTCACCTGTAGCTGCTTCTCCTCCTCCTTCTAACTCATGCGATCAAAGTACTGATACTAGTAACTGACAATCTAAAAGGAGTAAAAGAAGGAAGAATAGGAAGAAGGCACATAAGTAAGCGGGAACTTGTTCAACCTTTGCAGGTCAAGTTGAACCTCACCACCTAGCCTCTGTGGTTCATGCTGGGGGAACCCATCCAACCTCTGTAGCTCATGTTGGATATAAGCACTCAACCTCTGCAAGTCAAGTTGATCTTCACCATCCAGCCTCTATTGATCATGCTGGTGGTATCCTTCCAACCTTTCTAGGTCATGTTGGATCTAGTCACTCAGCCTCTATAGTTCATGATGAGGGAACCTTTTCAACATCTGTAGGTCAAGTGGAACCTCCCCATCCAACCTCTGCAGGCCATGTTGGATCCATCCACCCAGCCTCTGAAGGTCATGCTGGTGGCACACACTCAATTGATGCAAAGCATGTTGATCCTAACCATTTAGCCTCTGTTGTTCATGTTGGTGGTTCCTTTCCAACCTCTGCAGGTCATGTTGGACCCAGTCTCTCAGCCTCTGTAGGTCATACAGGGGGCAATCTCTCATCCTCTGTGGTTCATGCTGAGGACAAAAAGTCAGCCACTACGAGTCATGTTGACGCTATTGAAAATACTAACCATTCAAAACACAAGCCAAATTTCCCTTGTAATCTTTGTGAGGGAGAACACCTTACTTATAATTTACCTTCCATCACAGAGGTACGAAGAGTTTGGTTTCATGATCATCCATTTTTTTAACATCCTTAATTTTTTCAACAACCAGCCTCTCTTAGTTAGGTTGGAACCAGTCACCCAGCCACTGGTGGTCATGCAGGGGAAAAATATTAGCCTCTGTAGGTCATGCTGAGAGACAATAGTCAGCCACAACTAGTCATGTTGACACCGTTGAGAAAATTGGTTGTTTGAAGTGCAAACTTAAGTTCCCTTGCAAGCTATGCAACGGAGATCATGTTACTCACCAGTGCCCTGTTATCATAGAGGTGCGAAGAGTATGGTCCGAGACTCAAGAGTTTCCTTCTCCTAAACAACTTATAGTTTCTCAACAACCTATTCAACCTTTGGTTGATCAAGTGGTTGAAACTTCCCAGTTTTTGGTTCACCCCACTCTTCTTTTAGAGAGTGACCCTGATGTAATTGAAACAATGCCATCTTTGGTCAATCCCACTCTCCCTTCAAAGAGTGACTTTCATGAAGCGGTTGAATCGATTCCATCATCGATCAATCCCACTTTTATTTTGGAGAGTGATGTGTCTTCTAGTCACATTTTCTTCACTACCAGTTCAGAACTTACTGAGTAAGGGGGAATTGAACTCACTTCAGATGAACCCCCACCAAGCTCTCAGATTGCTTCCTTTGATTGGGATAGCCTACTTGAGCTGCGCCTTCCTTATGATGCACCTTTCCAAATAATGGTCAAAGTTGGACAATACAAGATTTCTCATTGTATTGTTGATGAAGGAGCCTTAGTTAGTATTTTGTCTGCTTGTGCTTGGAGAGGAATGGGATCTCCCATCCTCATGTTGACTGCTAGTTAGTTACTGGAATTTGATAGAAGAACTAGTATAGCCTTTGGAATTATTTCTCACACCTATTACTTTGGGTGGGAATATCGTCTTAGTTGACTTCATGGTGATAGAAGACCCCTTGGACTTTAATATGTTCCTTGGGCGTGACTATGTCTATGCCATGAAAGATATGGTGTCAAAGTTCTTTCATGTGATTTACTTTAATCATGGCAAATAAATTGTCACTATCGATCAATTGGATTTTCTTGATCTGTCTCCTGGACCAACTAGAGACCAGGCCTTTCCTTTATTGATTCCCAGTGTTTCTATAGAAACTACCCCGCCACGGGTGAGCTATGTGGCCTCATGTTCTTTGCATTCAATTTCTACTAAGAAGCAGCCTCTGTTTTCATGCTTACCTTCTCAGGACTTGGTCCCTGCAATTGAACAGGTGAGTCATCCTATACAGACTGTGGAGCCTTCTCTCCACTCTCTCGATCCATTTGAAATTTTAGACATGTGTCATATCTTGGATGATCTCCTTCCTTCGGATGTAGTCTTCCTAGAGTCTTTGATACAGTCTGACCTTCTTATGGATGTCGGTTCAGTTGTGACTAAGTATAACCCTAATTTCCTTCATATGTCTGATCTTTCCATTAATCGATCTCCTTATGTTTGTATTGTTGAGTCCTTTGACTCTTCCTTCGAAAAACAAGTCAGTGATCCTGATGAGTTTGATTTTTCTTATGAAATTTTCAACTCCTGTGATACTCAGTTTGTTCCTGCAGACTCTATCTCCCTTGTTTATTTTTTCTTTTCTTCTGAGATTGATATTATGGATTATAAATCCTCAGGCCTGGGAACTATAGAGTCCTCTTTCATTGATTCTAACTTGACTACACCTTTTGTAGAAGATAGAAAATTCACATGTTGTTCTTCCAAAGTAACTTGCATCGGATCTTTTCTTCTGAATGTGATTCTGATGTTGTTGTTTCTTAGAGATAGGATTTTTAGTTGGATTCACAATTTTTTACTGGCCTCACATTGTTGTTCAACTTATAACTGCATTTTAATGTAACCTACTTGCGCTTATGATCCCGATGCCCACTTCCACGCTCTTAGCTCATTGTATAGGCCCTCATCTCTATTCTCATCATCGTTCAACCTTGTACCATTTTTCCTTTACAACTTGACACCCTTTACCTTGAGGAGACATTCCCCGAGTGTCTTTATCCTACTCATGTTCCTTGCATTATGCATAATTTTGTTCCTCATGCTTGGAACTACTTTTTCCTACCTCTGACACTCGTCTCCTCGCATTTAGAGCATTCTTTCTGCTCTCCTTCCAGCTCATTAAAAACAGTAAGGAGGCCACGAATTGAATTTTACGGACTTGTTAAAACTTCACAAGAAATATATGGAGTTTATTTAGGCCCAAGTCTAACTCCTCAAAATAGACTTGACTGTGTAGTAAACTTGTTCGTTCAGAATCTTTAAGAATAAGTGAATGAGCATCCACATTGGTGGTAGTTTATTGCTTTTTTAGACCATGTGGAATAGTTACGAAAAGGGACCACTCTCTTTTCTTCGCAATTTGAGAAGAGTATTCTTAGGCATAGGTTTATCACTTTACTAAACCTGAGGGCCTAAAATTCTAGAAAAGGAACCCCTAGCATGATCTTAGTTTTCTCTTTTTCGTGCTATGGACCTAAACATGAAAGATATTTCGAGCGTAGTTTATGCCTTTGTCATGCTCACTAAAACCTAAAGAACAAAGAATCGAGTTTACTGTTGTAAGCCCCATTTCTCGTAATCAAATGGATATTTTTGAGTGATATTTCCTTCGTTCACACTCATTAAACTCAAGCTATCTTCCACTTTTGAAGGTGCGTTGGGTAGGTGGTAATTTAACCTTTTTCGGACCTACCTGAATAAATATGAAAAAGGTGCGCCTTACTTCTTCGGAAGCTAAGAGACTTCTTCTGTGGTTTGTTTTATACTTTTTTGGCATCAGGAGACTAAATTGGATGAAAAAGTTCCCCCCCCTGGAGTCTTCTTTGGATTTTTTAGACTCTATAAACTATGAAAACACTGTTGATCATTCACTAATTTGGGCTCATAAAATCCATGAATCAGTGCTTTATCAAGCATTATTTTATCTCTTCTTTGAGCTTGCCAAAAATGAAGAAGGTATGGAGTTGGATTTCTTGGACTCGTTAAACCTTTATCATAAAGAGGGAAGGGAATTTCATTCACATGTTTTTACATCATGGAAGCAAGTCTTGTCTCCTTTAACAAAGCACCAGTTTTGAGTCTATCAACAGTTGGGTCTCAATTTTTGAGCTTATCCCGATTCAGAGTTTTTACTCCTCTAGTTGGTCTCTTTTCCAATTATATGGGGAATCTGTCAATGTCTTCTACATTGCATATTTGTGTCGTTGGTCCTTTTGTGTCAAAATATTCCTAAGTCACTTTTGTGTTGTGCTCACTGTTCAAGGATTAAACCTTTGTCGTCCATTCTATAACTTCCTTGACCTTTTGAGTCAAAAATTCCCTAGTATTAGTTCATTACATCATGTATTCGGCGTTCCTTGTCATGAAATTATGTACAAATTCCATATCCAATTAGTCTTTGACTTACCTCGTGTTGGATGATGAAGGATGCCTTAATTCCTTCCTTCCAACGGATCTCTTCCTATCGACTGCAACACCTCTTACTCTGGGAATGAGATTTAGATTTTATGACAGTACCTTGGAGATTGTAGTCATCAGTGGAAATTTCCCTCGCTATTAGGTAGTGGGAATACCTTACTATCTCCTACTCTATGGATTCTTCAAGTGTTTGACTTCAAGTCCTTGTATTCATACTTGTTAGAATGTACTAGGTACCTTGGGGACCATTTTCATTAATGGTGGTTTCCAACGCATTTTTTAATGGTTTTCATTACTGATTGATAATCAAACGATTTCCTCCATGTTTGACTTCATATCCTTTATTCGCATGGTTAGGATTCGTACCTTTTGGGCGGTTTGGATTCAAGACCTTGGGCCGATAGTAGCATCATCATTTTTTCTATTACCCGAGTTACGAAATACCTTGTCACACTTCATATGACATTTTCTAAGACATAGATCCACCCTGTATTTTTATGGCTATGATCGATTGTTGAGCATGCATCCATCTTGTTAATTTGTGGCCATGACTCCTTCAGATTTGATATGGCTCATTTTTTCATATTAAGCGGCCATGATAGTTTCATCAGTTATACATATGTTGTATCCACATGTATCTTTATGGTGATAGTTTGTAAATGGACTTGTATGTCCTAGAGATTAGTTTTGTCTAACATTTATCTCTCTTTCAGGTACCTTTGTTTGAGCCTTTTGATCTTGGATTCTCTGCTCTCTCCATACTCAGTTTTTTCCTTTATAATGTATTTCGACTATCGTCTTCCCCTATAACCTCATACATTAAGGGGCATCTGTTATATCTCAAAATGACACATCTCTTCCTGTGACCACTTTCCCATGATTTTGTCACATGTCGACACTTCCATGATGACACTTCATGAAAGTCACTAAAAAAACACCTAAATGGGAGGACCCATATCCATAGTTATGTAGCTCTGTTTGACCTCTTCTCTGTACTATTGGAAATCCATTTGAGTCAGCTAAAACTTTTCAGAAGACACCAAAGTCTGAAAATGCCCAAAAGTAACCTAAAAATGAGATTTTTTTATGTACGCGCGATTTTCCTTGAGGAAACCCACGTGTTCCACTTTTTTATACGCAAGTTGTTATACATAATACCCATGTGTTACCTAAATATGAGACTATTTACATTGAAAATCATGTATCATACGTGAGTATTGTTATTGCAACCCATGTGTACCTCATGAATAGATGACTGTTATCTCTGTAACTCGCGTGTTTTTCCTATAGATGTCAAAAAAAGACACGGGGAATTCACTTAATGAACCTCTCACATAGAACATATGATCATGGTATATTAAATAATACCCTTAATTTCTAGAGATATTGACCCAAAATTGTTTTGTTAAAACCCCCTCCCAATACTTAAAACCTCCTCCCCATCCCTTTTTATACCTCAATCCTTATAAACCACCCTACCCACCCCCACCTTAAATCCCTCATCCCCCCAATACCTGCAATATATTGGTTCAATTTTTGATAATTTTAAAACCCACAATATGAACTAACGTGATAGGATATTGGTCAACAAGTGAAGACCCCGTGAAAAAAGATGTTTCTCAAAGTTTAGGTAGTTTGGGTGGTTATGTAACTGACTCCTTCAGTAGCATATAAATAGAGGTAGGGAGGTCCATGAGAGGAGACTTGAATCTTTGCACTGTTATGCTGGAGGAATTGGGACTCTCTTTCCCCACACCTTTACCCTAGAAGCTTTCTCCTTGTGTTGCAGAGCTTGGAGACTGAGTTCCTTGGAGAAGAGAAGCAACAGAACTAGGTCAAGGTTTCATGAGGTGCCCAACTTGAAGAGAAGGTATATTTTTACTTCTTTTCATTATTAATAAAGATGCAATGTTCTTCTTCTTCCCAAACCATTGTTCAGTGTGTGATTGAATCTATGTTTATGATCAGATTTTTATGTTAATCAGATTAGGATTTCATATTTCTTTGATTATCATTGCTTTACATATGGTCATATTGGTTTGAGGAAGGTATAATTCGTTTTGTAGGTCTCTTGGAGCAAGAGGAGCAAGAGGAAGATTGAAGGGCTACTTGGATCAACCTTCGTTTTTCAAGGTATGAACCATTCCAATATTTGAACTTGTTTATATATACTTGCAAAACCATTTGCATCTCTCTTTCAACCCCAATATGTTTATGGCCTCTTAAACCCTAGCCATATGAAGATTTCCTCTACAATAGTCACACACCCCCATGGAATTATCATAATCTTTAGCATTTCAGCTTCTTCAACACCAGTGACATCATTTCCTGGTTAATTTTTCCTCACAGGGGTAGAATCTAACTTCATCAATGTTCTAGTATTTTCACAAGTTGACTCTTCAGTATCCTCATTTTGTATCCATCTTGGAAGACCTTCACGAGCATGGGTATTCCTACCTCATTTGTATAAAATAACATTCTTTGTTACCACTTCACCATCAAATATCCCCCATGGGAAGACCTATCATTCCACACATGATTCATATATTTCAAGAACATAGGAGAACATAAAATAAATGATGATGCATTATCATCCGTACAATACCCTTCAAAACTCATACATCAAGGGGCATCTGTTAATGCTCAAATATTGCACACATGCAACATTTTTGTGATTCTCACAGCAAGGCATCATCAACATATAGCATGCATCCCACCAAATACATCCTCATAAAGTTCCAAGAAGTATCATGAGTCAATAAATTCCAAAGAACACTCAAAATACAAGGTTGCATGGCCAAACATCTATTTATGTGCACTACTCCACGTATTACCAATTTTGTGTATGTGTGACACCTGCACGGATTTCCCTTTGATATACACACGATTGTCAAAATGGTGGGATCTCAACCACTAGGAACCCATTGAAGGATCATGAAGGCTCCTTTCCAATAAAGAATCTAGCTTGTCTTCCACTGTGTACCTTGAAGCTAGTTCATGAGGTGACATGGTTCACACTTGGATCTAGTTGTTTCTTAACCATCTCTTAGCCTATAAAAAGAATCCATGGGCATGTATATTGTAAGATAAATCTAAGAAAGTTTATGCTGCTATAATTGTATTGGATCTTCTTCATATCCCATATCTTTCACACCTATTAACGTTCTCTAAGATCCATTGCCTCTTTCCTCCAAGGGGGAAGTGTTTCTCCCATTTGTTCATCAAGCTTTCTAGCATCTAGTGTGGACAAAATAGACCTCCCTAAGGGATATTGTTGGATTCCCTTTGATTACAACACCTTTGAAGTGACACTATATGTATTTTTTGACCATTGGGAAATCTAAAGTGGTTCTTACATTGGTTTATTGTTATGGTTTACATCCCCTCTTTCCCTTTTTTTTATTTCAAGTTATTTTAGTTTTTATTTATTTTTATTTCACTAAAAACACCTTATAGGATCAACTTTGGAGTTATCACATTTGGTTTGTATTTCTAAATATTGATTATAGTCAACAACCTCAAAGGATTCCACCCAACGTGCGAGAGGTTGCGCACCTTTGTGCATAATTTTCCACAACAAAGTCAATCCCCCATGAAGGGATAGGGTAGGCTATGCCCGTATCAGAAATTGAAGAAGGAAGCATAGAAAAATAACTCTCACTAATGGAGGTTCATGCTCCCTCACCTCCCAAAGAAGTAGAACCACGTCGAAAATCCTTTCCAATCATTCTATTTATAGTTTTGAGCCACAGTGAGGGTTGTGGAAAGAAGGAATTAAAGGTAGTAAATAGTTCATTGAACTTGAAAAGAGACCTATAAGATTAGGCCTTGGGGATGAGACATGTGAGTTGACTTAAGAAAATAAAATTCCATATGAAACATCTCACAAATAGGTCCCTAAAGGAGCAACGCATGATCCTAGCAAAGGAATATTATTCAAGATCTTGAAATACCTCCAGGATGACAACACTTGAATAAAAATCAATAAGATCACTATAAATAGGTTGGTACATCCAGGAAAGAACATGTTTTCTATGAAGAAAAGGTTCTAAGTGACTTAGTAGATGCATAAATAAATATGAAAAATAAGAAACCATTCAATCTAGTGGTAATTACTAGTTAATATTCTGTTAGAGAAGAGGATTGTCATATTATTGAGACAACCACAAATGTCATTTCCCCATCCCAATGAGACTACTAGTTAGCAACGTTTCACCCACCTACTAGTTCCTTACACATGTCATGAGTTAACCCCAAATTAGAAATTATGAGTAATGGAAAATTCTTGGAAGGTGAAGAGGTTTCAAGTAACATTTCATGAGCCCAAGGATTTGAATAGGTGAATACAAATAACTCCCCATGGAAGATGAAGATACTAGGAAGAAACTAGGTGCCACTTGGAGAGCGTTTCCATGTGCTTTATGACAACAATGATGGAATATTCTATGACAAATCAGACCTTATTGCATACCTAATTTCATACCTATGACAATATGACATGTTAGGGCTAAAAATATCCTCCAATATGGCGCACTTGGGGTTTGGTAGCAACAATTCGAATTCGGAGGAAGATGAAGGGATGAGGAGAAGGACAAGTGTCATGGGGGTTACTAAACATCAAAGATGAGTTGGAGGAAGCCTATGGGAGGGAATTATACCTAGGAGGAACTTATTATAGTTATAAAAATATGTCATCATGAATGAGAATGGAATTTTACCATTTGATAATTTTCCTTTGGATTTTTGGAAAGCAGTAGCTTGTCCATTGCACGGTGAGTGCTCACTCTCCCTGCTAGTGAGCCAATTTCGAGGGAGTTGGATTCTCATCCAAATTGGTTGTTGAAGAGGCCACACTGAACTCTCATTTGGATATTAATGGAGTGTTGTTATTTCATATAGGAGGTTGCTGCAGTTCGTGATCCATCTCTCCTCCCATTCTCTCAATCCCTACTTCAATATTCCCATGTTTCTCTATGATGTTGCAATTGTGTGAATGATGGTTGCGCCTTGTTGAGTCCACTTGGTGAAAAATAATGGGTCAATAATTTATGGCTATGTAATATGTCTCCCATACTCTCTGTAAGTCGAAATTAGCAGAAATTCATATGCAAAAATGTCCACATTTCCAAGTTATGGTGTGATTAGTTTCCATGTGTTGGTTTCCCATTTCAATTGAGTTGTATATCTGATTTGTGTTGAGGATTTGATATGATGTTATATTTTATTGGGTGAGTTATTTATATTCTGTTAATGGTATACATTATTTATGCCCTGTTCTGAACCATTTCATATACAATTTATGTGTCAAAGTTAAGCTATTACATGTCATTTCCCTTAAGTAAATATCACTGAATTTATGCATTTGAATATGAAGATTTACATATATCTTGCAGAAATCATAGCCACACCAAATGAAATTAAATTAAGTCTAATATAATTCCCCATAATTTGTTTGATAATTTTGTAGGGCTGCATAGGATTTGGAGAGCCATTTCTGCTCACGTCCTAGGGGGAATTGCACCAGAGTTTACTAACAATTTTACCAATTTTTCCAATGACCCCAAATCAAGTTGCATATGTCTATAAAATATTTAAAGGGACCAGATATTCCATTGAGTGGTCCTCAGACTCACCATATCAGTCTCAACCAAATTCAAGACCCTCTTGTGCCATTCGAAGCCCCTAGAGTCAAGACTAGTCAATACAATTTTCCCCAAATTCTGCATTTGTTTGGAATTTTTGAATTGGGTCATTACAAAAAATTATGAAACCAATCTACCCTTAATCATGGAAGAGGTTACTAATTAGGATTAAATAAACAAAATCAAAGATATAGAGTCCCAAGCAATAAATGAATCCTATAATATTAAGAAAATAAAAGCTAAAAAAACCTTCAAGAAGAGCCATAAAAGAAAATAATTAAAATAAGTGAAGTAGCAGTGGATCTGTAAGAATAAAAAAGACAAGATGAATCGACAATGAACATTCCACATGATATTTATTAGCTATAGGAATTTTAGCTTGAAGGAGGTGAAATCACCATTAATCCTTGTCATGTTGATTTTGAATCTAATGAATTGTTATTTGTTGTAATTACATGAAATACTATGAGTACCTTATCGAATTTTGTATTCTTTGAGATGTTGCAACAAGCGGTTAGAATTGGAACAATGGGATAAGTTGAGATCACAAATCCTATCACTTTATTGGAGCAAGAATATTAAAGAAGAGAGAAAATTCCAGATTTTTTCCCATTTCAAAATCTTTGGACTCACATGCTAGAGCTTGGTCAATCTCAAAGTTCCACCCTAGCACAAATAAATTTAAAATAGTCACAATGGATCCTCTAGTAAATTAAGCACATAGAGACTTGCAACCTAATGAGTGGAATACTTCACAAATCATAATAGATACAAAAAATTCCCCCCCTGGGGATGAAATATCAATGGTATAGGGGTCAAATTGCATAATGTACAACACGTATGCTAAGGTTGCTACTGATCTAAGTGGATATAAAAGGAAAATTAAATCCCTTAAAACCAAAAACCAGTTTTTGAGTGCCAATGTGAAAAGCTTGGAATTTCAAATCATAGGCTATAGAGTTATGTAGTCAAGATTAGGAAAGGGACACATGATTCAGCCACAATTTTAACTATGTTGGCTAAAAGGGATCAAAGGATCAAGGAGTTGGAAGACTCTCAGAGTACTCAGGATTTTCCAACTACTTTCCAAATAATGAGAGAGTATTAGTAACTCGAATATGAGTTACACTATTTTAAAAGGGAGAATGTAATATACCAAACGTATATTACATTTATTAATAAATTATTAATTATCAGATTAGGTTACTAATTATTAAGATGTCGTGTATCCTAAAGAGTAGACATGAATATTCAACTTATGATCATATAAAACATTTGACAATTGCATTGTAAAAGTCATCAATTCAATTATAAAAATATATTTATTTATCTAATAAGATAAATATGTAAGGTGTTACCTTACAAGTGGTATCAAAGCTTCAAGCTCAGCTCTCTAGTCATTCTCATATTATTCCTCGGGAAAATCATTCTCACTTTTTCATTCTAAATTTTTCCTCATTACTTCCACTCTCCTTCTTCTCATTCCCTGATTTTCTCACTCATTCCTACGTTTCCCCTCATCAATCACTTCCTCTCTCCCTCGATTTCCCACTTTTCCTTCACATCTCTCGGACCTTTTCATAATCAATGACCAAACCCCTATATTTCTCTTCCCCCTTGCAACAACTCTCTCCTCCCATTCATTTCACCTACCCCATGCTCCCTCTCACACTCATCTTCTTTCTAGTTTCACCACGCCATCCAACTAGCAGCCACTATCCTGCGCTCCTTCCTCCTTCCAGCTCGCACATCTCCCACGTCCCACTTTTCTGCCACCTAGGCACAAATCCTTGCTTCACCCTACTTTTTGTTTCTTCTCCACAATTCCACTCCACTATCACCACTCCACTACACACTTGCGTCCCTTCCTGTGTCTTTGCCAACTAGATCAACCTTGCGCCATGCTCTTCTCTACAAATTGCGGCTCGACTCTCTCCTTCACACAACTCCCACTCACACTCATATTCTCTCCATATTCTCCACACCATCTAAACATCAGAAACCATCCTGCACTTCCTCTTCTATCTTCCTTATCTCCCATCCACCCTTCGCTCTATTCCATTCCCTTCCAACATGCCATCTCCTCCCATCATCCTCCTCCCTCATGTTGTGTCTCTCTACCACGCTGATAAAATCATCATCTCGTATTGAATACCTATAGAGAAATATATCTCACATCCCTCTACAACTGATCTCCATCTCTCGCATCTCCCTCATCCCGCTCGCTAACACATCCCACCACCTCTCCTTAAACCCTACATCCCACTATTAAAAAAAATTATAATAATAAAATTATTTAGATGATAATTAATTATTATAACATTTCAAAATCTAATTTTTTTATATATATTAAACTATATATATAGTTTATAAAAAAAATAATATTATTATTAATATTATTTAATTAATTAATTATTATTATTATTCAAAACAAATTCAAATTCTCAAGACTTCGAAGATAGAATGTCGTCATCATGGGATAAATTTTTTTAAGGAATCAAGAAAGTAAACAAAAAGTGGGAAACATATGAAGAAGAATTTAAAATTATGAAGGAAATGATAAAAAATCATTTGAAGCAAGAATGTGAAACATAAAATGAAAATGAAAATACACAAGAAATCAACCAAGAAGAAACGAGTGACACAATTGGAATCAAGGATGAACTCGTAGTAAGATTAGACCTTGAAGAATGTTTTGCTCAAACTAAGCCAATGTTGAGAGAAGATGATGAAGAATCCTATGAATAAGAAGAAGCTATGGCATCTCACTTCTCAAGCGAGGGAAAGCAAGAAACTTCTATGGCACCTATGATAGTAGAAGTGGTTATGCCCCCAGAATTTCCAAATAAGAAAGAGATGGAAACTAATTTTGCACCCACGACAAAAGAAGATGGAATCAAGGAAGAACTTGTAGCAAGATCAGAACCCGAAGAATTTATTGCTCAAACCGATCCAATGCTGAGAGAAAATGATGAAGAAGCATACGAAGAAGAAGAGGCTACGTCATCTCACTTCTCAAGCAAGGGAATGTAGGAAACTGCTATGGAACCTATGATAGCAGAAGAAGCTACGCCCCCTGAATTTCCAAATAAGGAAGAGTTGGAAACTGATTTTGCACGCACAATAGAAGAAGATGGAATCAAGGAAGAACTCTTAGAAATATCAAACCTTTAAGAATTTATTGCTCAAACCAAGCCAAGGTTGAGAGAAAATGATGAAGAAGCCTATGAGAAGCGGTTATGGTCTCCAAAGTCTCAAGCGAGGGAAAGAGGAACAATGTATGATGACAACTCCTAAATATTTAAGTAGGGAAGAGTCTGAAGTCACTACTTCAACTAGTAAGGAAGGGAGGCCACGGCGACCACCTCCTTATATGCCTCCTCACAAAATATTCAGGCCACCGGACTCCGGGAGGGATAACAAAAGACACCCCAACTACAAACCACAAAATAAGATACTCAGTAAAAAATATGTACGTCTACCAGAATTTTGCTGTGACTTCTTACAAGGTAGGGAAGTAAGGCACATTAATACGCAGCTGAAAAATATATGAAATTATCTAGTGAAAGTCCAGAACAAGGAATTTTTAAGGAATACGATAACAAAGACGATGAAACAAAAGAGGTAGAAGATAGCAATATGAAAGATCAATATGATATTGACAATCACAATGTCAATATCAATTGTAAAGAAAATGATGATGACATAGATTGTAATAATAAAACACAAAATACGGTTAAAAATGAAGTAATTGTTAACAACAATTAGAAACAAAATGAAGTCGTAGAAGAATGAAATAATGAAAATAAAAGCATCCAGGACGACCTTAATAAGGATAATGTAGAAGAACGAAACCCAGAAGATGCTGCGACAAATGAAGAGATGAACATTCTACCATTGGTCGTAACTCAAGATGTTATAGAATATCAACATCAAAAGGTTCCCCCGGAACAACTAAATCCAATCTTGCCAGAAAATGAAGTAAGTATATTATTAGTAGTTTCCACAACAGATAAGAAAATCATATCAAATCATGCAAAAATATCAGAAATCTACATCAAATTAGAAGATCAAAAGAACACCATCTTATTAGAAGCTCAAAAGAATACTCCATATAATTATTATTCATTTATCTATAGAATCATATGCAAGAAAATATTTGAATGGAAATGTGACCAATTATTTGAAGAACTACTAAATTGTGGCACCATTATTCATGGCAAAAAAATTCCAGTTGCAACATGCTCATAGAAGATTCACGGATGAATCTTTTCAGAGCAGGATAACTTGTAATATACCAAACATATATTACATTTATTAATAAATTATTAATTATTAGATTAGGTTATTAATTATTAATATGTTGTATATCCTAAAGAGAAGACACGACTATTCGACTTATGGTCATATAAAACATTTCACCATTGCATTGTAAAAATAATCAATTCAATTATAAAAATATATTTATTTATCTAATAAGATAAATATGTAAGGTGTTACCTTACAGACAATGCCTCATTGATTGCAGAAAAAAATGTGAATGAGGATAGAATCAAAGAACTACAACAATCAGTATCAGATGCAGGAGAAATCAGAATCAAATTAGATGAGGAATTTCTACAACTTGATTCCTATAAGATAAAACTATTTAAGGAAAGAAGAAAATTGGAGTTGCCACCTGTTGTCATCTAGAGAAGAAGCCAAGATGAACATATATCCAAACTAAGACAAAGGTTGAAACAATTTTATAAAATAAATAATTAAATGGAAAACCAAAGCAACCAATAGTTGGATGGAAATTATCAAATAGGAAGACCTTATAAAAAAGAAAAATGAAATCCTTAAGGTACAAGGAACAAAACTTGGCAAAACAAAGTAAAAGGTATATGACATGAATAAGCAAGTATCTAGGGTTAAGCTAGAAGTGGATGATTGGAAATAAAATCATGGTGATTCCTTTTCCTAGGACAAATGGTGTAGAAATTGATTTTGATCTAGTAGTTTTTATGGAAAAAAATCTTAGAAGATTTTCCTAAAATTGGATCCCATATTCAATTTTTCTTAAGTTTTTACAAAGTTTTCACATAAGCAACTGAATATGTCGAAAATAATAAAGAAACCATATAAGTTAAATTTCAAGTGGTTAGGATAGCTAAAATAGGTTTAAACACCTTGTCCCCATATCAATTAAAGTTTAAGAAGATATATGATAGGACAAGGTCTATTATGCACATGCATAATTGTATTCATAAGTTCACCTCTCTGGGAACTCTTGAAGAAAAGATAAAGGGATATATAGCTTTAATAAACCCATTCTTTAAAATAATGAATGGAATGATAAGGAATGTGATTACACCCCCTTGGAGTGAGGAGCGTCATCTCCTCTCATAAAATTTGTATAACCATAGAATCCAAGAGAATATGCTTAATATTACATCAGTGGCTCAGAGAGTAAATCCACCCCCATAGAAGATGAACTACTAAATGAGATATGACCCTTAATTGATATTGCTGCATTGCTAAAGAATATTATTGCATTCATAGGGGATGTGTTCTACACACCTCAATCCAAATTAGATAAATCAATCAGAATTTTGAAAGGTGGACCCAGGAGTGATCAATATTTGTATATTATGTAATTTTTGAAAAACTATCTGACAAGGAAACAACAACAATCAAAAGTAATAGAGGGCACAAGAGAGTAGCAACACAAAAAAAACAAAAAAAGAGGGGACGAGAATAATACCAAACCCTTAAAAATAATATGTGATGGAGAACCAAAAAAAAATAAAGTTAGCAAACCCCAACTGGTCACAAGTTAACGGTCTGCAAGATGAAAAGTTAGTAACGAAATCGAAACAGAAGATTCAAATAAGAAAATTAAAAGAAATTCAACATGATATTTTTGGAGGGAATGGTCAGCATAATCACCTTAATCCATTGACCCTTGACCTTTGAAAGAAAATAAATATTCCCTTACGATTCCTTGGCTTTCTCCCTAAAATAAGAGACATAGAAGAACATAATGATTCCAAAGGCCTTTACTTGGACCTTGTAATATACGACCTTAGCTTTCATTCTTGACTTTGAGGTGGATGAATGTTGGTTAATTTACATTATTGAAGTTGTCCTTGTACATAGTAATTTTGAGAATGCAAAGTTGGTGTATGGGGATGAGAACATATTTAATCTCAAGGAGAGGTTCATTCATTTTCTCATTAAGTCAAGAATCCAAGAGAGTTTTCTAGGATCTGCAAAATTAGCCCTTTCTTTCTTCTTCTCACTTTCTTCCTTGTAATGGATCGTAGAAATCATGTTGTATAGAATATAACAATAGAACTAGGAATAGATGAATCAATCCCCCTGATGGATGTACTATTGTATTGAATAAGTGAATATTTTGTAAGTTTGAAATGAGGACCGAGGTGATTTTCCATTGGTGTTTGAAGGAAAAGTTCATTATATTTTGTTTTGAATGCTTTTTTTTATGGAAGGAATGTCTTTATCTATGTGCATTAAACAAGAAAGTATTTATCTATGTTCACTAAATCTATGGATCTGAACTTTCTTACACCTATATGATTTTCTATAGTTTCTTGAATGTATTTAATGGAGAGATTTCAATGCTTTGTTGTAGAATGTGTTTAATGAGGCTATATATTACTTCCAAGAAAAATGGTGTATGAGTAAAAAAACTACTCAAAATTGCATATAAATGAGTAATTTTAGTCACATGACTATTAGTCATTTATTATGAGTAACTTATAAGGCGAATAAATATATGACTAAAACACTTTAGTCGTTTACTGGTTGTTCTGATTGGTCAGTTTGATAGTTTTTTTAGTCATTGATTGTTGTTAATTTATCATTTATTTAGTCATTTATCGTTGTTAACTAATCATTTATTTAGTTGTGATAGTCATTTATTGTTGTCAACAAGTAGTATATTTAGTCATTTTAATATTTAATTATCGTCAACTAGTAGTATATTTAGTCATTTTTATTCATTGATTTTTGTCCATTGGTAGTATATTTAGTAGTTTTTTTAATCATTGATTGTTTTTAACTGGTCACTTATTTACTCGTGATAGTCATTTATTGATGTCAAAAATTAATATATTTAGTCATTTAAATATTTAATTTTTGTCAACTGGTAGTATATTTAGTCATTTTTATTCACTTGTTTTTACATATAGGGCACAAAGGAATCAAACTACCCACCTCCAGTACTACATTTTTTTTGGGGGGGGGATTTGACGTTTAGACTGATGTTAGAAGTAAAAAATATTTTTTAATTTTAGATAGATGTCATTTTCGTAGGTTTTTAAGGAAAAACAAATGAGTGTCACTTAAGCGATATCTAGTATTTAATGTCTCTTATGCGATGTATTTTGGTGTCTCTTAAGAAATTTCATTTCCTTCTCTTAAGAGACACTCTAAGATGTCGCTTAAGAGGCATGCGATCACTAATTTCCCTTTTGTCGCTTAAGTGATGTTACGCCAAAAGTATTTTACCTTTTTTTGGATCAATTGGAAAAACAATAAACATATTCAGAAAACATGTATTTAGGTTTTCTGGTTAAATTTGGCAAGAATAATTCATTGAAGGATTTTGGAGGGAGGACAACTCTGCTTATAGGTAGATTTTTTTTATTATCAATGATACCCACTTTTGAACTAATTTTTTTATTGGGTCAACGATTTGATCTTTGTCTTTCTTCTATTGGTGGCTTGATAATTTATTGAAATAGAGCACAATGTCAAACAATCATGTTCCTTGATCTTCTACTAGATCTAAACGACTCACTATTATGGTGGAATTTATCGATTTTGTATACGATGATAAAAGCAACAATGTTTTGGAAAATGATCACAATCAACACTTCAGTGTTGAATATATAATCGTCGATGGAAAATGTTATTTCCATTGAATGAAATGAAAAGTAATGAAAAGTAATGAAAAGAAGAAGAGATGTCAAGGAAACAACCAAAAAACATTTCTCAAAGTATGGGCACTTGGGAGGGTGAAACCAATATCATCCCCTAGTAAGTTCTCAAAAAATTGTTTTTTCTCATTTTGCAATACTCATATTGTTGATCGATATTTCAATACTAATTGAATTTTTTACAACTATCACATAGACAAGACCACCACCGCTTTCACAACCACTTGCTACTATTCGCAGTACTGGAGATGCCGAGGGCGGTGACATTGAGGTTGATACCTTAATGGAAGAAAATGACCACAATATTATTAAGAAGGAATGGATAAATAGGTTGTTCCATGACACAGTTGTTTTCACAGATGATAATGTGCGTGCAAACGGGGCGTATGAAAACATTCATGATGTACATCTTATTGATAAGGGGAATAAATCTTTATACAAAGACTAAAATACAAGTCTTACCTCATCTCTTTTGTTGTTAGTCAACTTGAAGGCCATGAATGGTATTTAAAACACAACAATGACACAATTGTTAAGGTATGGAATATTTTGGTTTTTGTATTTGCAATTGCTTGTTTTTTTATATATTTGTGTAATTTATTAGTCAATAATTATGATTTTCCACTAATTTATATAAAACATTTAGACTGTTAGGTGGCACTCTTTTATCACCATCAAATACTTTATCTCGCATATATAGAGAAATGTGTTTCGTTTTGAAAGATATAGGAATGGAGTATAAAACAATTGATGCATGTCCCAATAATCATATCATATATTACAGATAAAATGCATCAAAGAGTGAGTGCTCTGAATGTGGAATTAGTATATATCATATTGATCATGTAACTAATAACGTGCCGTAAAAATGTCTTCTCCATGTCCTAATAATTCCATGTTTTTAACGACCGTTCAGGTGTAAAAACATTGTAGAATTTATGGATTACCATGCACGACACAAAAGTGAAGATAGTGTATGCGAATCCCTAGAGATGGTTCTGTATTCAAAGAAATTGATGAAAGATATCCAATTTTTAAATACGAACCCCATAATGTTAGACTTTCGTTGGAAATTGATGGTGTCAATCCATTTGGAGAGATTAGAACCATTTACTTTATTTGTCCAGTCTTTGTTATAAACAATAACCTTCCTCCATGGATGGAAATTACAAGGGAACATGTCATGTTGTCATTGATTGTTCAAGTACTTATTTTTAAGAATGTTAACATAATATAATAAATATCTTTTGTATTATTGCATGTATGGGAAATTATTAACCATGTATGTTAATTTTGAAATGACTACTAGGTAAGAACCAAGTTAAATATATGGATGCATATCTTGAGCCTATTATAGACGAACTTTTAAAATTATGGTCTAATATCAGTATGTACAACATCTCCAAACCTATAGGCCAAAAAAAAATTCAGTTCCATGGAATACTTACATTAACAATTCATTATTCACTCAGTATTACACATTTTTGTGGTATGTTAGGTTCCCATGTATCTATATGCAATAATTTTTATAATGTACGAAATTATATATGTTAACATTATTCCATAAATTGTAGGGATTCAAACAAAGTGAAAATATACATGTCTAGTATGTGGTCCAAGAAAAGTGTCTAGACGTTCAAGAAGTTTAGGAAAGGAGGTGTATAATGAGTTTAGAAATTTTATCCATAAGGACCACAGGTATCACATTACCAAAAAAATGACTTCAATGGAAAGGAAGAGAATAGAAAAAATCCATGAAGAATGGCGCCTCAACTATGGAAAAAAGCATTTCAAAACATCCATAGTAAGCAATACTTGTTTGTAGCTAATTACTTCGTTCTTGGTTATTTGTTTTTATTTATAGATTTTCATACTTCTCATGATTAATTTAAAATATTAATATGTCATTGATACTTCTCAAAGGTCATCACCACGATCAGATTCCATGGTGATTGAAACAATACTCTACCCAATTTATCTCGTTGCCATGCTATGAACACCTACAAGTAGTTCATTTGTTCGATACAATGCATATAGGAAAGAATGCCATAGAGTGCTTGCGGAAAATTATAGATGGGAGGACCGACAAGGAAAAAATTGCAAAAATTATTTGTGACATTCAAGCCTCCAACTCATTGCACATTTGAATCAAACCTGGGGTAGTGGAAATTCCACCAATCTCCCATGGTTATTAACTGAGAAAGGGAGTGTTGTTGTAAAAGAGGTTATATGTAAGATAAAATTTCCCACTAGCTTTGCTTTAACATAAGTAATATATTGAAAAAGAAAGGATATTTCGAAGGGGGGGGCAGGTAGCTAAAACTCATGATTGGCATAAATTTATCAAGGTTCAATGTTTTGCAACTTTGATTATTTTATGTTATATACATTATTCTTTTTAATTCATGTTTATCTTGTTTTAATTTATATATAATGGTATATATGTTATTTATTATTAATATGTGTTGCATCCTTGTTGTAGTATGTTCTACCTATAGATTTTCCTAATAGATTTGAAAACAAAATTAAGAAGGTTATTTATGATCTGGACAAGTACACGAGGTATGTATAAAGTTATAGTTGAATTGATATTAATTTTATAGAAGGTCAATACTTTCATTTATTGTCTTATATATTTTAATGTTGACGCATCAAGTTTCATTACACTTGTAGGTGGTTTTAATATAAAGAAACACATAAGGAAGATATCACATATTAAAAAGTAAAATTCCCCAACTTATGTGGGAGATGCAAAAGTATCTTCCTCCATCCTTTTTAAATGCACATGAAAACTTCTACCTGATACACCTAGTGGAAGAGATTGAAATATATGGACTGGCGTAGACAAGATCAATGTGGTTGGTGGAGAGGCACTTGAAAGCATTAAATATCATGTCCATAAGGATTGATGGCTCAAGGGTACATTCTATATCAATCCACTGTATATTTTAGTGAGTACTTACCCCAAGTAGTGGGTGATATGGATACATTGCTCCTTTGGGATGCCATTTCTACCAACAAATTTAAAGGGGAGGTGTTTTTTGGGAATGGTAGATGGAGAAAAGATAAAGGTAAAATCTTGTATTGTATTTAATAGCTCCATACATGTTTTTGGTACACTGGTTAATAGCTTGGTTGTTTAACCAACACTTTTTTTGTCATTGTTCTAGGTAGTACAAATTGGGATGCAATTCATGTATACATTACAAATAATCTTGATTTTATGAAGAGATGGATAGAAGGATGTGAAGAAGTTTACGATGAATTAAAATGCAATTACTCAGTAGAGGTGACCAGAAAGGATTATTTGGATCATGACACAAGTTTAAGCCAACAACAAATTGATTTAGCATATGGTGCAAAATATAGAAAGGTAATTCGTGCCTATGATTCGTTTTTATATTTAAAATCACATTATGGTTTTTTTATTGCAAATTATCTTATACATATACTTATGACCATTTCCTAACAATCCATTTCTAACATATTGAGAATACATGTTAAACATCATAAGGCCATGTCGTGCAATGGTAGAAAATTTCACACCAAAGAGTTGGAGGACAGGAGAAAAACATGTGATAGTGGTATTACTACAATTTTGTAGGTTACTAATATTTCTCATAGGGGTGATAGACATACAATCACTTCAAATTTGATGCACTATGGATATTTGGAAGAAATATTAAATATAGACTTTAAATCTTTCAAAGTGGTTCTCTTCAAGGTGAAGTGATACAAATTATTGTTGCAAGGTGATGAAAGGACAACTATTGATCTGGCAATGGATTTACCATGATTAATAATAATAGGCACATGCGAGATACAAATCCATATGTATTTCCAAGTCAATGTGAGAAGGTATTTTTTTAGAGGTACCAGGTAGAGCAAGTTGGTCATATATTGTTAGATTTGATCCAAGAAGATGGAATGTAAAGTATATTTTTCCGAAAGATGAATATGTTCAAGAAGAAGAAGAAGGTGTGGATGGAGAGATTGAGAAAGAAGTGGAATTAAACAAATGGGGGAACTCGGTTGAACTATTGTTGTAATTGTACCTTTGGAATATATTCTGATGTATATTACTATTGTATAATGTTGTACCCCCATCAGAGATGTGTGTTCCTCCTTTCGGGATGTCATCATTGTGTATGGTCACTAAGACCCTCTGTTGTAAGTTGGGGCAGTAGTACCTAGGTTAAATAAAGGAAAATGTATTTATGTATATTATTAAGTAGGTCATACTCATAGGTACTTGGGTGACCTAGTGGTTGAGTTAACAACTCAATATAAGAATATAAATAGGGAGGCTCCCTCCTCATTTGTTACACACTTCACTTTATCTCTCATGTACACCTTAAGCGAGAGAGAAAGAGGATGGACAGAGAGGTGATGCAGACATATTTTTATTGGGTTATTCTATATTGTCATCTTGTCTTTGTGACGGAACTATTCTGAGGAAGTTTGTGGGGTTTTCTCCTTTATGGTTTCCTCGATGAAAATATCAGTGTCTTGTGTATCTTTGATGTATTGTTGGGATTTTTATTCTTTCAGATAAATATCCTAAGTAAATTAACTTAGAAAAAGTAGAATGGTATCAAATCCACCCTAAAATAAGGCACCATGCAACCAAAACACAACTACAATGGCAGCTACTGGAAACTAGGGTTTCATGCTTGAAAACTCTAGAAGACTGAATCTAGTCATCTTGAAAATTTTGCTATAACTCGATATTGGAAAAGGATCGGGAGCTAAAAAATTTATAGGATGAAGATGAAATATTGATGTAACTTGTGTGAAAGTTTAAGCCTCATATTATCTATAATTTAGGAGATATGATTCCTCCAAATCAGGGTTCCAACCTCCTCCAGAATACAACCATAAACAAATGACCTAGGGATAATTGCTATATCTTAGTATATGAAGGTACAAATCAAATTTATCAAGATGTTTCAGGTAGGGAATATACTGTAGTTTATGTGGTATTGTTTTCAGAACCCGAATGTGAAACAGTGACACATGGAAGTCCATACATGTTCACTATGCTAAACAGTCATAAAAAGAATAACCTTGGGAAACACAACATAAGTACCACTTAGAGAATCCAATTCTCTAACCTCAGTGAGAATTTTTAGATCAAGAGGAGTGGAAACTTAGGAGATACATTAGAATCAATATCAGACAATTATGTAAAAGAAATTGGAGAAACTAGGGCTTCCTATTTCGATAGCTTCCCACCACTGTTTTCAGAAAAGAATTACATTGGACAACTTGCCTTGAAGATGCACATATTTCTGTCCAATCAGAAGTTTGAAATTCCAAGTTTGGAAAACCAGGGTTTCTCTAACAAACCCTAGATTAGTCAACTCCGGAACTAGGCCAGACACCTCAAATCAGTAATATCTAAATATTTGTTATTTCCATTCGAGGTTCTTATTTAAAAATGACTCATCACACCCATCTTGATGACAAGCTTGGTGAAGCTGACAACTTCTGAGCATGGATGTATAGGAACTCCCTGATCCTTGAAGAAAATGACTTGGATCAGTATATTAGTAAGGAAATTCTAATATCCCGAGGGAGATGAGGATAAGGTTAGATCCAAGAGAATCATTGTAGATTCTATTAAGGATCATATCATCCCTCATGTGTCATCCTTGAACACAACACAAGAATTATTCGATGTTGTTATGAAGCAGTCGAAGAAGAAGAAAATATTGTTATAACCCTTGAATGGCCTCCCAATATAATGGGATTCATTCATTCAAGGAATGTGTTCCAAAAGAAAGTTGACTACCTTCAGTAGACTCTCGGAAGAGTGCACACAAGAAGAAGCTCGACTCATAACAAGAGAAGAGAAGATGGGAGAAACTGAAGATCAAGATTCCTCAAGCAATGACGAATATGTACTCTAATCCAGAAGGATCCAACTCATGAAGAACCTCTTATCCATCTCAACATTTGGATAAGAAATGATGCAGTTGTGAGTGAGGAAGATGATGAAGCAAAAGACTCCAGTGATTCTTGCAAGGACATAAAGACCAAGAAGGAGTCTACCCACCAAACAAGCAAATATAAGTGTTCAGTGGTCATTTTATAATATTGATTGGTTGTGCATTTGTTTATATACAGTTGATGTATTATGCATGTTTGTGTGTTTGCATTTATACTACTGAATTGCACATGATGGGTAAGAAGTCAATGATGTTGTACAACATTCCATTTCTACTTATTTAGATTGAAACCTCTTTGATGGAATATTAGGAGTAGTACACACCCTTAATAACATTGGGTTAGAAGGAAACTAGAAGTTACCGTATGTGTATGGGATATGGATGAATGTTGTAGCATTGGATAAGATAGTTGCATGCCTATGTGACATATATTTGTCACTATTAATATGTTTTGTAAATTATGAGATGTTTCTAATCATGCAACTAAACTTGACTTGTATATCATTCTGAAGAAAAAGTAACGACGGTTCAAAAGAGGAACTTGAAGCTCCCTGATTCAAAGACATCATGGAAAAATAAAGATCTTCAGAAGAATATAAAGAGAATGCTAGATCCACCTCAATATATGAAGACCATATTGGGCACGACAATATTAATCTGTCACGGTAATCTAGGGACTAAAACATAGTCTCATCAGAGATTTCATACAATTAAGCATGAAAATGGCATAATGGTGCTACAAATGGAGTATCATCTTTGTATAATCAATAAAGAATGAGTAATACAATACAATGATCATGCAATATGCATGAATTCCAAGACAATTCGAATTCCCAAGGAGGTCATTCAACTTGAATGAATGGGTGTAGCTTAACTGAATGTCAAGCCACAGTCAACACACCTAGTTAACCCACTAATCAAGTCCTGATTGACTCAACTGAGTCCTAACTGTATCAAAGTGCAATGGATGACTGAATCTAACTGAAAGTAGCTCAGACACATGTCACTGCATACCAAACAACAAGTGGTAGTGCATCATTAACTCCAATGAACCCCGATGAAGTTAATTGAAGTCAAACTGGTCATCAAAAGTGGTTGGAGGCACCCCGGTTGTCTCCAACTCATAAATATTAATAAAAATAATCAATATAATGAATGGAGGCACCTACACCACTTAGCTTAACTGATTGTAACAATCATTTAGCAATTAGGTGCATTAATGACACTCAAATCACCCTCGTATGGCTCCCCAATTGAAGGAGGAAGCCCAGTTAGCCTCCCTGAATGAAGGAGAAGGCCTAGTTAGCCTCCTTGACTGAAGGTAGGAGTGGGTGTGCTCATGCTGATGTCATAGTGTGCTCATCTAATGTCGATTAAGTCAATAAAACTTAGGATAGTGGTTTAACAAGGCCAAATTGACCAAATTAAGTGTGCATGTGGGTAAATGTCTCCAACACCCCCCCTTAAGATATACTCAGGAGAAGTAAAACATAAAGTGCATGAAATGATAGGGCCCCAACAACAAAGGCCATATGTCACCCTGTACAATAATGTAACTCAAACAATGCTCAAAAATAAATCTAAGTGAGGAAAAGAGGGAAAACCCAGTGGGAAACCCCCCCCCCCTCAAGCTGAACACTGAAAGTAGTCTAATCACCCTGATGAACTCACCCCCAATAGTGAACGAAGGTAAGTGAAATTTTTTTCTGAAATTATCTTGGTGAAGATGTTTGCAATATGCTCATAAGTAGGGCAGTATTGCAGAATGATGGTCATGTCATGCACCAATTCCCTGATATAGTGCATGTGTATCTCTACATGCTTGGTCATCTTCCTGGTAACTGGATCTGTGGATATCTTAATAGCACTTTCATTGTCACAAAATAGGACAGTGGACAAAGTACTACCAAGATCAAACTCTGAAATAATTCCTTGCAACCAAACAGCTTGGATGCAAGCATTCACTGCTCCTAGGTACTTGGCCTCTGCTGAAGACAATGCTATGGCGTCTTTCTTTTTTCTAGAACAGAAAATGGGGCCACCACCAAACATGAAGACATATCCGGAAGTAGACTTCTGATCAATAGAATCACCTGCCCAATCGAAATCTGTGTAACCAACTAGCTTTAGCTCGGAGTCTGCAACACAGTGAATGTCGTAGGTCCTGGTTCCCTGAATATACTGGAGGATCCTCTTGGCTTCCTTCCAATGAATATTGTTACCACCTAAGTTATACTTAGTGTTTTTTTTATCAAGTGAGCCTGGTGAACCAGACAAATATTTTTTGTTTGGATTTCAGAAGACCTTCGGAAGTGCTTCTGGGAAGTGCTTGCTGTACTATATCACATGTTCATACCCCATGGGAGAATTGTAATAAATTTTCTAGCATGATAGTGTCTGTAAAAAACTCGGTCTCTTAGACTTTATTTGTCAATATAATCAGCCCAAGGTGTTTTTTCCCTTGGTTATCATTGGTTGTTGAATAAACCACTGATAATTTCTGAGTTTTTCACTAAATACCTCCAAAGTTGGGGTGGTCGGCTTGGCATTTAGGCCTATTGAGGTTATTAGATTCTATATGTCAATGTATAAACATGCTAGGAATCATGGTTGAGTCATATGAACATGTCTAAGTTCCCCTAGGTTTTTTCATTTTTTTTAATTTTTTAATTTTTTCAGTGTTTTTTATTAAAATTTAATTTTTCCAAAACTCAGGCTATTTTTTAATAGTTAATTGGAAAAATTGGTTTTGTAATAAAAGTGGGCTTGGAAGTCTGATTCAGTCATGTAGGTGCTCATTTTCAAGCTAAGAGCACCCAGTAAACCTATAGACCCACTATCTCCTAGTTTTGAGTGATTTTCCATCACTCAGGTCAGAAAGCCCCAAAAAAATTAATTATTGATTATTTTAATTAATAAATCAATGAATAATGGAGCAAATCCAAAATCCTAGATCAGTGGATTCTCGCCGATTTGATTGAAATCAATCAGGTCTGCACCAGATTGACCAGATCTGACAAATCCTTGACTGAAGGGGGTGATCTGGGTGGATCCAGAGTTGAACTTCAGCTTCCTTTATGGGGAATTTCACCCTCTCTCTCTCCTCCACATGTGTGGGCTCTTCTGGGAGATCTGTGGTTGATGATTCACTTAGCAGGTTGATGTGTCAGCTCAATCATCCCCCTAATTGACATCTAGACTTAGTAGAAGCTCAATTCAGCTTCAGATCAGGCATTGATGGACTCTCCTTCAGCTACAGTGGTCTATCTCCTTGGGATTTGTGCCCCCTCTAGGCTGGGGTTTCAATTTTGTATATAAATAAAGCTCTGGTTGCCTCTTCCAAGCTAGTTAGAGTTGGATTGAGGAGTTGTTTCCATTGTAATACTGCTATATTTTTATTATGAATAAAGAAGCTTTGGAGGCTATACCGTGTAGTGCATGTGTTTGTGTGGATTCCCAGCGTCATGCTGCTGATGTGGTAACTGCAATTTCTTTCCAAATTTCTATGTTGTTTTTGTTTTCTGGCTTCAAGGATTTGGTTGAATCAAGTAAGGGTGTAAACTATGCAAGTTAGATTGCTTGATCTTGTTTATCCATATTATGTATGCTCAATAATTTCAGTTATATGTTGAAATAAGATTATTTTTGCATGAGCTTTCATTTTTATTGCTTTATACATCTATATCCAGATCTCACGAGGTGTTGTGTAGGCTTGTGTTATCTAGTTGCAGGTTCTCAGTTGGACAAAGGTGTGGATCAAGATTGATGCCATTCCTTATCCAATAATCTCAAGACTCTATCCCTCAGTGCTCCACAAAAGGGCCTCCTTTCAGCTTGTTCCATTCAAGCAACGAGATGACCTTCTCTCCTCTTTTTCTCCTTTCTTTAAGAAATCAATCTTTCGGATACCTGTTTCTTCCTCTTATGATCAGATCTAGTTCTAAGAATTAAATATATATTGTTAGATATATTTCATAAGAGTATTTCTGCTTAGATCTATAATTTCATAAAGAATATCATTTCATAAAGATAGATCTAGGTGTAGGAATTTCTTTTTTTGCAAGTAGCTAAATCATAGATCTAAAGCTTGCTCATAAGGTAGTTTCTTTTTTTGTTCTTTAAAGATTTAAATTATGCAAGAAAAGTACATATCTCATTGGCTGCCCAAAAAAAAATCCAATATCCAAAGGAATCTTGCTTTCCTTGGTTCCTTTTTGCAAAACTAGACTAACCCCTTTAACAATTTTTTACTTAGTTTTTTTTCGGTAACTAGCATGGTGACCCAAAACACTTTTAAAGTGTTTTTGGGCACATTTGATTTTAATTGCTCGCTGTTTTTTAGTAGTTTTAAAAAAAAAGAGAAGGAGACTCTGCCCATTTTCCGACTCTTGGGCGAACTAGAGCTTCCCGGAGGCTTCCCCCACCGCTGTGATTTTAGTTTAGCTTGTTACAAGCTTGTTATAAGCCTTTGGATCCCAGATAACAAGGAACAAAGTGCATAATTTATTTTTCTGATATTGTAACCAATAATAATAAAAATAATCCTTTTGAGTAGGCTCTTTCGAGCCCACTCCCCATCCCCCCAGGGGGGATCCGCGTCCGTTTCACCTTTTTGCATTTTTTCCCGTTTTTGCTCTAGCTTAGTATTGTTATGCAGGATTGTATGCTTTGATAACATTTTTCATTATTCCATATTTTAATTTCAAAATTAATCATACTACATACCCCACGACTTCCCGATTGACCCGCAAGGGGAAAGAGATGCGTGGTAGGACTAATTACAAAACCGGCATTATGTATCTTTGATTCCTTTTTTATCAATTGTTTTGTTAGATATAATAAAATTAACCCCTCCTTGATTCCCCGATTGAGATCCACTTGGATCGAAAGAGGTTCTTGGAGGTTTTTCTTTTTAACAAGAACACCTATCTTAAAATTAACTAAAAATAACAAAGACTCCAGTGTGTATGCTCTGTACTTGGCTGCGGTTCATCCGATCATTCAAGCTACATCAAAAGCACTTGAGTGACTAGAATAATTAGGATTCACTCTCCCCAAATTGACAAACCATCAGGCGAAAATCCAACGCCTCGATCAAACCATTACGGTGGAAAAATACCCAAAGGAAGTGGGAACTCCTGAAAAGTGACCTCGGGGTGCTCCCCGATTGAGATCCACTTGGATCGAAAGAGGTTCTTGGAGGTTTTTCTTTTTAACAAGAACACCTATCTTAAAATTAACTAAAAATAACAAAGACTCCAGTGTGTATGCTCTGTACTTGGCTGCGGTTCGTCCGATCATTCAAGCTACATCAAAAGCACTTGAGTGACTAGAATAATTAGGATTCACTCTCCCCAAATTGACAAACCATCAGGAAAAAATCCAACGCCTCGATCAAACCATTACGGTGGAAAAATACCCAAAGGAAGTGGGAACTCCTGAAAAGTGACCTCGGGGTGCTGAACTCTGTTACACCTTTGGGTGCATTATGAACAATAGCCTCAGAGACTCCATTCAGCCCACATATTCTTTGTGGGTAGCCATGACGGTTTAGTTTTGGACATACTTCAAGTACCCCCTAGGTATATCTGGAGTCCCCTCGCCTAAGTTAAATTACTCATCTTCACATTAATTTAAAATTAACCAAGATATAATTGCACAACATTTATTTCAACACTTGCAAGCACTCTTAAAATATTTTCGACTCCATTTTTGGCATTGGTCAATTGTTTATTTCTTTCAATCTATATGCGATTGTGTGTCATTTCGTGCTTACTTGTGATTATCTTATATGGTTATTTATTGTTTACAATTGTTAAGTCAAAAATCCTAAAAAACATACTCTTTAATACCATCATCATACTAAATAATTTTTCCTTAGTAACTAAATAGGGTCTACCCCCCTTGGCTTCGTTAGGAGTTGAGCCTAAACAGAGGAGTCAAGAACAAGGTGACAGCCTTGACTCGAGACTTGCCCCCAAGGACACACCGAGTGGCTTGAATATTTCTACCACGTGAACCAGGTGTGTGAAAGGCAGCAATAAATATCATGAGGCTGCTACATGTATCTTGACACATCATTCATGACATAACATATATCAGGTCGAGAATGAGTCAAGTACAACAAGCTACCAATCAGCTGTCGATAAATAGTTCAGTCCATGGGAGGTGTGATTTTTCCTTCTTCAAGGTTGATCCCTGAAAGGAAAGGGAATGGAGAAGCCTTACATTCAGCCATGTTAAACTTGACTAACATTTCTGATATGTATTTGGACTGTGTGACCATTATCCCATCAAAAGTTTGCTCAATTTCAAGCCCCAGAAATTGCTTCAAGAGACCCAAATCGCTAATTTCAAATGCATTGTGGAGAGCAGTTTTGATGACTGAAGTAGAAGCAACTGTGCTACCTGTAATTAGTAAGTCATCAATATATAAAACAATAATAATCAAATGACCATCATACTGCTGTATATACACATTCAGATCTGATCTACACATTTGGAAGTTTTGCGAGAGAAGGAAGGCATCCATCTTGGAATACCACTCTCTTGGGGCCTATTTTAACCAGTATAGTGACTTCTTTAGTTTGCAAACCAAAGATGGATCAGAAATGTATCCCTTAGGCTGCTTCATGTATATCTCCTCATGAATATCTCCATGCAGATAGGTAGTCTTAACATCCATATGATGCACTTCCCAGTGCTTAGATACAGAAATTGCCAAAACTAGGCGGATGAAGTCCATTTTTGCAACAGATGCAAAAGTCTCATGGTAGTCCACACCTTGGACCTGGGAGAAACCTTTTGATACCATAATTGCCTTGTATTTTTAGTTTGTTCCATCAGTAGAAACCTTATTCTGAAACACCCACTTGCATTGAACCAATTTCCTCCCAGGAGGAAGAGAAACTAGTTCCCAAGTAGTGTTTTTCTGAAGAGAATTCATCTCTTCATCCATGGTAGATTGCCATCTCGGATCCTTCTGAGCATGGTAGTAAGACTTATTATCATAAATTATCATTAATTAACAATTTTCAGACATAAAATAATCAGGACAAGAGAGCGCAATACCTGCTCTTTGGAAATCAGACCGGGTTCTCCTTGGATCATCCGGATTTCCAATGTTATCACTTGTGGAGGAGAGTGTCTGTCGGGCCCAAGTTGGGAGATGATTTTGTACTTAAGGTTCTGATTCAGAATCTGATTTTTAATTTTCACTAATATCAGAAATCATAGGATCCAAATCAGGGTCATCACCCCCAATTCCATCATCCAAATATTCAGTAGAATAGGAAGGAAATTCAGCAGTTTTCTCCTTCACTAGTTCTACCTCCTGAAGAGGCTCATCGAACATGACACTTATTTCAATGATCATATGTTTTGTTTTGATATCCAGAAGCTTGAAACATTTTGATTCATCATTATATCCAATAAACATACATTCTATGCTTTGCAGTTGCAAAGCCCTCCTTTTATCATGTGGAATTCGGGCCCATGCAGTGGACCCAAACACCTGCATATTCGACACATCCGGCTTGTGTCCGAAGTATGATTTGAAAGGGGTATTCCCTTTCATAGATGAGTGTGGCACTCTATTTTGTATGTATTCTGCTGCATTCATGGCTTTTGCCCACAAATTTGCAGCCAACTTCTTTGATTCTAGCATACAAGTGGTCATCTCCTTGAGATACCGATTCTTCCTCTTCGCTACACGATTCTGCTGGGGAGTGTAGGGGACTGAATGTTGGATTTGAATACCAATTTGGGAACATATATATAGTAACTCATTATTTATATACTCCCCACCATTATTATATCTCAAAATATTGATCTTATTGCTAGATTCATTCTCAATCAAAGCCTTCAATTCAGTGAATTTTTCAAAGACTTCTGACTTCTTTTTTATAAAAAAGACCCATGTGTATCTAGAAAAGTCATCAATGAAAGTGAGAACGTACCTTGATCCATTCATGGATGTAGTAGGCATGAGACCATTGATATCATAATTTATCAGCCCCAAAATGCATGATGCTCGGATTTCCTTCCCAATCGAGCTTATGCTCAGGGTGCTTTCCAACAACACAACCCTTGCAAATTCTAGTGGTAGCTTTGATTACCGGAAGGCCTTCAACCATAGAATTCTTCTATAATTGTTGCAATTATTTGAATTTTAGATGGCCAAACCTCTCATGCCATAGTCTGCTAACCTCATTTCCATGAGTCAACAATGCGGTGGGCTTTGCATTTGCCACAAAATGGGAGAACTTGTAGGTTTTTGCATGATGGTTTGCAAGGCATTTTGCTATGAGTTTTTCGGATGCAAGTTCTGTGATCTCTACATCATTTGGGCTAAAGGAGACTCTCTTGGGCACTCTCGTATGTGTCATTTGATAAACAGTTAGGAGGTTTGATGCAAGAGATGGTACATACAGAACATTGGAAAAGAAACCATGCTCAATATTTATAGTACCTTGTCCTTCAGATATGATTGTGGAGTCATCTCCCATGTGGATGGGAATGGATTTTCTGGTCTCCAAATATGAGAAAGAGTCTCTTTCAGCCATCATGTGATTCAAAAGAGTCTCTGGTGCAATGCTGGAATTTTGAGCTTTTGCTCAAATTTTCATGCAAGAACTGTCAAAAACCATGTTTTTGAGAGATCTGAGCTTCATCCTGCAATGAGCTCTGATACCATATTAATATGTCACAATAATCTAGGGACTAAAACACAGTCTCATAAGAGATTTTAGACAATTAAGAATGAAAATGGCATAATGGTGCTGCAAATGGAGTAGCAGCTCTGTATAATCAATAAAGAATGAGTAATACAATACAATGATCATGCAATATGCATGAATGCTAAGACAATTCTAATTCTGAAGGAGGTAATTCCAATTGAGTGAATGGGTGTAGCTTAACTGAATGTCAAGCCACAGTCAACACACCTAGTTAACCCACTAATCAAGTCCTGATTGACTCAACTAATTCCTAACCGTATCAGAGTGCAATGGATGAATGAGTCTAACTGAAAGTAGCTCAGACACGTCACTGCATGCCAAACAACAAGTGGTAGCGCATCATTAACTCCAATGAACCCCGATGAGGTTAACTGAAGCCAAAATAGTCATTAGAAGTGGTTGGAGGCACCCCAGTTGTCTCCAGTTCATATTTATTAATAAAAATAATCAATATAATGAATGGAGGTGCCTACACCACTTAGCTTAAATGATTGTAATAATTAGTTAGAAATTAGGTGCATTAATGACACTCAGATCACCCCCGGATGGCTCCCCAATTAAAGGAGGAAGCCTAGTTAGCCTCCCCAAATGAAGGAGAAGGCCCAGTTAGCCTCCTTGACTGAAGGTAGGTGTGGGTGTGCTCATGCTGATGTCATAGTGTGCTCATCTAATGTTGATTAAGTCAATAAAACTTAGGATAGTGGTTTAACAAGGCCAAATTGACCAAATTAAGTGTGCATGTGGGTAAATGTCTCCAATAGACAAATCATCCAAGATAAAGAATAGTATGATGAAACTTCCAAAGAAATTAATAGGCCTCAGAAACACTCCAGTTATGTGACACTGTTGAGTGACATCATTGATGCAGATACTTCCATCTATGAAGAAGTAGCCAAGAAGAAAGGGAAGTAGACTAGGATCAAAGAGTATCGATTGAGCAAGAGGAACAATGTCAAGGATGCGGTTTCGAGACTTGTGTTGAGTATATAGTTGTCATTGATGTCAGAGGTGTTCACAAATGACAAAGGAATAACCAGCATACATGATGGCTAAACTTACTTAGTAAAATACTACGGTAGTCATGCAGTAAAAGACTCAGGTAGTCATGACATGGCATGGCATAGTTGGGAATGTGGCATGACGCATATGATGACATGGAATAAAAAGATCAAGTGAATGAGGATCAGTTTTGAAAGATCAATATCGAATGGTGGGCATTGGTCCCGCAAAAAATCCAATGGTTAGGAAGCATCCCGCAATGCGGAAACATAATTGCGGAAGTCTGAAAATTGGAAAGTGCAATTCCGCATTCCGCAATGCGGAAAACAGAGTTGCGGAAAGGAAATTGCGGGAGTCCAAAAATAAAAAAAGCGTGATCCCGCATCCTGCATCTCGCAATATGGAGATCGGACGGTTGAGATCAATCCCTCCAAAAATAGATCAACGATGCAGAAATATCGTTGCAAAAAAGAATATCGCGGAAAAGAAATTTCGAAATTCCAAAAATCGGAAATCGCGATTCCGCATCCCGCATCCCACAATCCGCAAGATTAATGGTCAAGAATGAATCTACAAAAGATCGATGGTGCAGAAGAAATATTGCGGAAAAGACGATTGTGCAAAGAATTTTGTAGAAAGGATAAACAGGATGATTGACATTCCACATCCCGCATCCCGCAAACTGGAGATCAACGGTCAGAAATCATTGTGGGGTAATTTTGATGCGGAAAAGGATTTCAAGGAGGAAATATGTAGAACAGATCTATGGACCAGATTATACTTGATAGTAGGATCAACGAATCTGATTATGGTAAACATCATTGTAGAAAGAGTTTTGCATTGCGTAAATATCAGAGAACGATAAACAAGGTTGTGGAATTGAGATCTGAGGCTGAGGGAGGAATGAAACGTTGACATTTGGTGAAGGAATGCAATGAATTGAAGAGGTAAGTGTTATTTGGTAGTGTTTGTAAACAAACAGTCATGACACAAATTGAAAAGACGCGACAATGAAGAGTTGTGTTGAAACAAGGAAGGAACTAGGTATTTAAATGACGTTTTGTGTTCTAAATGAAGCATATATGTTAATAATTTTAATAGAGTCCACAGTGAATAGCTTACAACTATTCCACAGTCTAAACAAAATTAGATTAAGGTGGCATGGCAGTGCTAGGGCATACCATAGGTCTACAGGGGGGTCGAAGCCTCCTTCCAGTCGTAGTTGGAGAACAGAGTGTCGTAGCATCCTTGTTTGTTAAAAATAGGCAAAAAACCATAAGGGGTGTTGTAGCATACTAGTCTGTAGCTGGAGGAAAAACCTAAGGTGTATCTTGCATCCTTTCTGTTGTAGCAGATAAACAATTTTGTAAATTCATCTTATTAATGAGTATGAGTTGGTGGTTTTCTCTTTGAGGTTTCCACAATAAAATCTGTGTCATAATTGTTGATTATTTTGTGTTTTAGTTTAAAAAGGTCAATACTGATTCACCCCCCCTCTCAATTTTTTGGGATAAACCAACAATTGGTATCAGAGTAGGTTCATTCGCAACAACTTAACCACTCGAAGGAAGATCCCATTCAAAGAACACAATGGATCAACAAGAAGGATTGTCCACTAACAAACCTCCACTATTTACCGAAGAGAATTATGCATATTGGAGTGTTAGAATGAGATGTCATCTGATGTCCCTGGGAAGGAAGGTTTGGGAAGCAACTGAAAAAGAGCTTCACATTGGAAACCTATACCCTATAGACACAATTGAACTAGGATAATATGAAGGTAACACCAAAGCTCTAAATGCAGTATTAAGTGGCTTAACACAATCAGTATTTACTAAAGTTATGCAATGCACATCTGCCAAACAAGCTTGGGATAAATTAAAACTAGTCTATGAAGGAGAACCTAAAGTCAAAGAATCCAATATTCAAACATATAGAAGTCAGTTTAAAAGTATTAACATGAAAGAATAAGAGAATATTGGTGAATATCTTCTTCGTGTAGATGAATTTGTTAATGCAATCAGAGGGCTTGGAGGAGAACTAAAAGAAAAGGAAGTGGTAAGTAAAGTACTAAGAACATTACCAATGAGGCATAACCCAAAAGTATCCACCTTAGAAGAATGAGATGATCTTAAAAAGATGATAATGGATGAGCTACATGGAATTTGTGGAAATTGAACCAGGTGATAGATTAATTTTACTCACAACAATTAACAATTGATCATGCAAAATCACTCACAAAGAGACTGAAAATTGGAGTTGAACACTAAACTATATTAACTCAGTGTACAATAGCCAACCCTGTAAAATAATAGGTTGCTGAATAAATAACATACATCAGGGATTCGAATGCATGAGGAGCAATTCAAATCTAGCATAAATAGGCTTACTAAAAATAAGCAAATCCCCCATAGGTGTAAAAAGTTGATCCCAAATATGTCATGGAGCTCACGAATTGGAAAAATGGCTTAGGCAAGCTAAATAGTGGTGGAATGGAAGCTCATACATGCTTTTGCATGGAGAAAAGAGAGGAGGATGTGTAGGACAAAAAACTAGTCAACCTCACCTAGTCTAGCTTTTCCTTTTGCCTTAAAACACTGAAAAAGCAGGGAATAAAGCAGAAAAAGCAGAAGGGCGCCTAGGAGGCTAGGAATAAAGTAGAATTGATTCATTTAGCTCTCCCATGCATTACATGAGTCAAATAAGGCAATTTTGACCATTATAGATAGGAAAATGACAACTTGCACAAGGTGGGACACATGAACTAGGCTAATAAGACAAAAATAATGAAATTAATGTCTAAGTGGGTAAACTATGGGTTGATTATTCTAACACCACCCCTTAAGACTAACTTATGAGTAATATATCAGAAAATTATAGGGCCTAGCAACAAGGCTTAGTCACCCTTTACATACTGCATGTCCATTTAAACAAGGAAAGAGGCAAAACCAACTTGGGAAAATCCTCCCTTAAACATGGACTGTAAAACAAAATTGTAGAATCTTGTCTTCACTCATGCTTCACAGCATGATCAGAAATCCCCAGCAGTGATTTGAGATTGCTGAAGGTCTTCTCACAAAATGCTTTGGTGAAGATATCAGCTACTTGTTCTGAAGATGAACAGAAGAGTAGGTGAATGGTGCCATCATGCACAAGTTCTCTGATGTAGTGCATATGGATCTCAATGTGTCTGGTTCTCTGCTTATGAACTGGATCTTTGTAGATTTGAATGGTACTTTGGTTATCACATTAGATGGTAGTTGAGTACTCTGGTTTGAATCCACACTCTCCAAGTAAACCCTGCAACCATAAACATTGAGTTGCTGCATTAACAACTCCTCTGTACTCTGCTTGTGTAGATGAGAATGCAATGGCACTCTGTTTCTTGCTTGACTAGCTGATTGGCCCTTCTGCAAGCATGAACACATATCCTAAAGTGGACTTTCTATTTGTACTATCACCTGCGCAATCACTGTCAGTAAATCCAATCAAATCAAGATCAGATTTTGCTTTATAGAAGATCCCATGTGTCCTTGTTCCTTGAACAAAGTTAAGGATCCTTTTGGCTGCTTTCCAATGGATCTCTTGAGGCTGATCCATGAATCTAGAAGCCACACTTACTGCATAACAAATATCAGGTCTAGTGTGTGTCAGATACAACAAACATCCAATCAATTGCCTATACAGTGTATTGTTTACCATAGGTGAAGAATCAATTTCTTCCAGCTTCACTCCTGAAAGGAAAGGAGTTTTTCTTGCTTTGCAATCCTTCATTCTGAATTTGTTCAGCAAGTCCAAGGCATATTTGGACTGGTGCACCTTGATTCCAGCTTTGGTTTGAGCAATCTCAAGCCCCAAAAATTGACTTAAGTGCCCCAAATCTGTCATGGAGAAGGCTTGGTTCATAGCTCCTTTTAAGGAAGCAATCTTAGCCTGTGAGCTTCCTGTAATGAGGAGGTCATCAACATATAACACAATGATCATTAATGAACCATTAACTAACTTCAAATAGACATTTGGATCTGATTTGCACCGAACAAAATTTAGTGATAGCAAGAAGCTATCGATCTTGGCATACCAAGCCCTGGGGGCTTGCTTTAGCCCATACAATGACTTTCTCAACCTGCACACAAGAGAAGGGTTAGTAGCAAAACCTTGAGGATGCTGCATATATATCTCTTCAGTGAGATCTCCATTCAGGAAGGCACATTTTACATCCATGTCATGTACCTCCCATTGCCTTGAGGTTGCAATGGCTAGAGCTAGCCTGATGGAATCCATCTTTGCCATTGGGGAAAAAGTCTCATTGTAATCTATGCCATGAACCTGTGAGTAGCCCTTGGATACCAATCTGTCCTTGTACTTCAGTGGTGAACCATCAGCATCAAATTTGGTCTTATAGACCCACTTACACTGTACTAGTTTTCTCCCTGGGGGAAGATCCACTAGCTCCC
>LPNX010723325.1:747765-773724 GCA_001517045.1 Pseudotsuga menziesii
GTTTTTTCATACAAGAGCTTTCAGAGTGATTTCCCTTATTGTAGTATGCGCACTTGTTCATTTCACCTTTGTTTTTCCTCTTCTGGTTATTCTTCTTAGGACCTTGTGGATCCTCTGGAGACTGTTTCTTGTCTCTCTTTTGCTCAGGTGGATTTTTAGCTTTCTTTTTTCCTTTTGAATCCACCTTCGAATCTCCAGCAATCAAATCTTGATCTTTGGATGGTTTGATGGTGCCCATCATCACCAGCTTGTCATGTTCTTGTGTGAGATATTCCATGAAATCTACAAGGCTAGGCATCTTCCAGGTTCGAGCTGTCAGTTTTGTGGCATAGAAGGTCAAAACAAACACTGAATAGTCAGGGCCTAGCTTCGAGAGGATGGCCAGTACGAGCTGATCATATTTCTTTTCGATCCCACACTGTTTCAGTTGCAAAACTAGTGCTTTGAACTTGGAGAAATATAGCTGCAGGGATTCAAAGCTTATTGGACTCAGAGAAATCAGCTCATTTTCGATTTGATGTCCCCTCATCTCATCTGTCTTTCCAAAAAGATCAGAAAGCTTCTCCCATACTTCATTCGGTGATGTCAATCCATCAAGATGGAAAAGGAGGTCTCTGGAAATACTCAGACACGTGAGGCCATAAGCCTCATCCCTCCTGTTGTGCCATTTTATCTTCTCTGCAGCTGCATTGGGATCTGCTTCTGTTTCCATAGTCACCCTGTAGAGGCCTTTTGCTCTCAACAATATCTCCATATCTACTTTCCATTCAAAGAAATTGAAAGGAGTCAAGATAGTTTTATGTGATTGATCCATAGCTTAGAAAATCTATCCCGGCTGTCAGTAGAAGGCTCCCAGTCACTGATGTCGAACCTGAAAAACAATTTTTGAAGGAGAGAAACAATCTACAATGGCTATGATACCATGTGGAAATTGAACTAGGTGATATATTAATTTTACTCACAACAATTAACAATTGATCATGCAAAATCACTCACAAAGAGACTGAAAATTGGAGCTGAACACTAAACTGTATTAACTCAGTGTACAATAGCCAACCCTGTAAAATAATAGGTTGTTGAATAAATAACATACATCAGGGATTTGAATGCATGAGGAGCAATTCGAATCTAGCATAAAGCAGGCTTACTAAAAATAAGCAAATCCCCCATAGGTGTAAAAAGTTGATCCCAAATCTGTCATGGAGCTCACGAATTGGAAAAATGGCTTAGGAAAGCTAAATAGTGGTGGAATGGCATCTCATACATGCTTTTTCATGGAGAAAAGAGAGGAGTATGTGTAGGACAAAAAACTAGTCAACTTCACCTAGTCTAGCTTTTCCTTTTGCCTTAAAACACTGAAAAAGCAAGGAATAAAGCAGAAAAAGCAGAAGGGCGCCTAGGAGGCCAGGAATAAAGTAGAATTGATTCCTTTAGCTCTCCCATGTGCTACATGAGTCAAATAAGGCAAGTTTGACCATTATAGATAGGCAAATGACAACTTGCACAAGGTGGGACACATGAACTAGGCTAATAAGACAAAAATAATGAAATTAATGTCTAAGTGGGTAAACTATGGGTTGATTATTCTAACAAAATTCTCACTGCATACGAAATGAGAACAGGAAAAAATGGATCTTCAAGAAAGGAAGCATCCTTTAAGTCCACCTTAAAAAATCAATCAAAAAATCCAAATGATGAGGAAGCTCTTTTCATCAATAAACTTGAGAAAGGGACAAGAAAGTACAAGGGAAAATTACCTTTAAAGTGTTTAAATTGTGGAAGGATTGGACATTTTGCCTCCAAATGCACCTACTCTAAACAAGATGAGAATGAAGAAAAAGAAACTTCAAAATTCAAAAGAAGTAAACCAGGAAGCAAGGAAAAACCCTCTAGGAATAAGAAAATTGTTTACACCATGGAAGATAGTGAAGATTCAGATGAAAGTGAAGTGGAAGAAACTGAAGTATTATTTACGGGTCTAGACACTCAAAAATTAAATAGTGGCTCAGATGTAGAGGGAGAAGTGGACCTAAGAGCTGAACTTGTCAGTGCTCTTGAATAACTTGAAAAAATTAGAAAGAAGAACAAACAATCGAATCTTATCATCTGTCAGTTGGAAGCCCAACTTCTATAATCTCAAAAGGTTGAAAAGGATCTAAACCTTTAGCTCAAACAAAGAATACATGAGTCTCAAAAACTTGCAGAGGAGATCACACAATTCAAGAGAAATATTGATGAAGGATCCATCAAATAAAAATTTGAGAACATCTCAAGGATTCTATATGACATTCCGAGTAGCCAAAAACCATCAAATGATAAGTCTGGTTTGGGGTTTGTTAAAGAAAATAAGCCAGAAAATTTTCCTGTCACCAATAAAAAAGGAGGTAAGAAAAGTTATGCTGAAATACTAAAGACTCCAGCAAAAAGAGAAGTAAACAAGAAAGCTGGCTTAATTTCTCAAGATAAAAATAAAAATAATATATCACCCAAAAGACCAAATAGATATCTACAAATATTTTTAGGTTACTGCTATTCTTGTAATAATTTTGGTCGTAAAGCTTTAAATTGCAAAACTAAAAGAAAGGAATATGAATACAAGAAAAGGCCATCAAGCATTAAGACACAGGGAAATAAGAATATGTTTTCACTACTCCAACAATATGACATAGAATGATATAATTGTAATAACCATGGGCATATGGAAAGGGATTGTAAACTAAAAACTCCTACAAGGAATACTATTGCAACTCAATCTTAAAGTACCAAGCAAAATAAATATTGGAGAGAAAAGGAAGAAAATGAAAGTTACATGATTGCTCTATGTGCAAACGAAATCCAAAACCTATGGCACTTGGATAGTGGGTGCTCAAAACATATGACCAGCGACTCAAGCAAATTCATTACACTAAAGGATAATAAAGGAAAAGTCACTTTTGAAGATAGTATGTCTTCAAAAATAATTGGGAAAGGAACAACTGTTGTCAACAGCAAGATCAAAGCAGAAAATGTCTTTCTAGTTGAAAACCTCAAGCCTAATCTTCTCAGTGTAAATCAAACATGCGACCAAGGTTACATTTAGATCTTTGACTCAGAAAAATGTGAAATCAAAAATAAGAAATTAGGGAAGATAGTTGGCATTTCCATGAGAAATGCAAACAATGTATACATCTTGGAAAATGAAAACCAAAGCTATTTAAGCATGATAGATGAAATTTGGTTGTGTCACAGAAGGTTGGGACACCTAAGTTTCGACAACCTTTCCAAAATAAGCACAAAAGAAGCTGTAAGAGATCTGCCAAAAATTGTAGCTCCTCTAAACACAGTATGTAAGAATTGTCAACATGGGAAGCAAACCAGAGCCAATTTCAAGACTAAGGAACATATGACCTCACACCCTCTGGAAATAGTACACACAGATCTATGTGGACCAACCAGAACTAAAAATCTGCAAGGAAATCACTATTTCATGTTGCTCATTAATAATTACACAAGGATGACTTGGGTGGCCTTTCTGAAAGAAAAATTAGAAGCCTTCAAAAAATTTAAGATCTTCAAAGCAATGGCTGAAAATGAGTCTGGTATGAAAATCAAATGTCTTAGATCAAATAATGGGGGTGAATTTACTTCTAATGAATTCAATGAATTTTGTGAAGATCATGGAATTAAGAGATGGTTTTCAGCTGCAAAAACTCCACAACAGAATGGGGTTGTTGAAAGAAAAAATAGAACAGTCCAAGAAGCTTCCAGAACAATGCTTAATGAAGCAAAATTATCAGATTATTTTTGGAGAGAAGATATATACACAGCTGTCTACACACATAACAGAGCACGAATCAGAGAAGGATAAGACTCCCTACGAATTATGGTATGGAATACCATCATTAGTCAGATATTTTAAAACATTTGGCAGTAAATGTTACATCAAAAGAAATGAGGATGACCTTGGAAAGTTTGAATCTAGGACTGATGAAGGAATCTTTTTTGGGATATTCATCCACCAAAAGGGCATATAGATGCTTCAATAAAAAGTTACATAAAATTGTAGAGAGTGCTGATGTAAAAGTGGATGATGTAAAACCAAGGAAAGAAGAAGATCCTAAAGATACTAATGCAAGTGATGACAAGACAGAAGAACTGCAAAGAGACAAGAGTACTCATAATGGAGAAGAAGAAAAAAAGGAGGAAGATACACAAGAAGATGAAGAAGACTTCCCTAGACCTGACACTAAAACTCCATCTAGAAGGACACAAAAGGATCATCTAGAATCACAAATAATGGGTGATAAAAATGATGGAGTCAAAACAAGAAGACCACTAACAGGTGTTGAACAAGACCTACTATCCATAGTAGAACCCAAGAACTTCACAGAAGCTAGCAAAAGTGATGAATGGGTAAAAGCCATGAATGAAGAACTAGATCATATTGAAAAAAATGAGAACTGGGAACTTGTCCCAAGACCTAAAAATAAGAACATTGTAGGAACCAAATGGATTTTTAAAAACAAATTCAATCAAGATGGTCAAGTAATAAGGAACAAAGCAAGACTGGTGTGTAAGGGTTATGCCCAAGTGGAAGGTATTGACTTTGAAGAAACTTTTTCTCCTGTAGCTTGACTTGAAGCAACCAAAATGTTTTTAGCACTCTCATGCCATAAAAACTTCAAGGTATATCAGATGGATGTCAAGTCTGCATTTCTAAATGGAAATTTAGAAGAAGAAGTATATATTGAACAACCTGAAGGGTTTCTTCTGCCAGAGAACAATGACTATGTCTGCAAACTGAAGAAGGCTCTCTATGGTCTTAAACAACCTCTAAGAGCATGGTTTTCAAGACTAGATAGATACTTAAAACATCAAGGTTTCAAAAGAGGAGCCACTGAAAGTAATCTTTATCTAAAAATCGAAGATAAAAACATGATCATTGTTGTTGTCTATGTGGATGATATCATATTTGGAAGAAATATTCAAATCCTAAGTGTAGATTTTTCCTTTGAAATGAAGAAAGAATTCAAAATGTCAATGTTGGGGGAATTAACTTTCTTTCTAGCATTGCAAGTTCACCAAATAAAAGAAGGAATTTTCATCTCTCAAACTAACTACATCAAGGATATGTTGAAAAAGTTTAAAATGGAAGATTCCAAACCTGTTGGTACTCCAATGGTCACCAGTTGCAAGTTAAGTAAGGATGATGAATCACTAGAAGTAGATCATACCATGTTTAGATATATGATCGACAATCTGCTATATGTAACAACCACAAGACTAGATGTCATGCAAGTTGTAGGATTGGTAGCTAGATTCCAGTCAACTCCCAAGGAAACACATGTAACCATAGTAAAAAGGATTTTCAAATATATAAAAGGAACTATGGAGTATGGTCTATGGGATCCGAAAGGACAAGACTTTACCCTAAAAGCATTTACTGATGCAGATTGGGTAGGAAGTGTTGAAGATCGAAAAAGTACTAGTGGAGCAACATTTTTTCTAGGAAATTGTTTAGTATCATGGTCAAGTAAAAAACAATCCTCTATTTCACTTTCTACAGTAGAAGAAGAATATATTGTTGCCGCCTCATGTTGCACTCAGGTTATTTGGATAAGACAAACTCTGGAATATTTACTTGTAAAATATGAACATCCAATAGTGATCAACTGTGATAACACTAGTGCTATAAATATGTCTAAAAATTCTATCATGCATTCCAAGACAACACATATACCAATCAAGTATCACTATCTAAGATAACAAGTTTCTCAAAAAACTATCAAATTAGAATACATTGACACTAAAGAATAGATTGCTTACATTTTTACCAAACCACTACCTAAAGAAGCTTTTGAGCGTCTTAGACAAAAATTGGGAGTAATTCCACTACAAAAACACTAAGAGGAAAGAGTTCAATCTTAGGGGGAGAAATGATAATAGGGGGAGTTGTCAGATAGAAAGTTTCCTTTGTCATTATTGTCAAAGGGGGAGAATGTTCAGAGGTTCATAGGTTGCCATCAATGTCAAAGGGGGATATTGTTGAGTATATAGTTGTCATTGATGTCAAAGGTGTTCACAAATGACAAAGGAATAACCAACGTACATGATGGCTAAACCTACTCAGTAAAAGACTAAGGTAGTCATGCAATAAAAGACTAAGGTAGTCATGACATGGCATGGCATAGTTGGTCATGTGGCATGACACATATGATGACATGGAATAAAAATATCAAGTGAATGAGGATCAGTTTTGAAATATCAAGATTGAATGGTGGGAATTGATCTTGCACACAATCGAACGGTTAGGAAGCATCCCGCAATGCAGAAACATAATTGTGAAAGTCTGAAAATCGAAAAGCACAATTCTGCATCTCGCATCCTACAATGCATAAAACAGGGTTGCAAAAAGGAAATTGCGGGAGTCCGAAAATTGGAAAGCTTGATCCTTCATCCCGCAATTTGGATATCGGACGGCTGAGATAAATCCCTCCAAAAATAGATCAATGGTGCAGAAATACCATTGCGGAAAAGAATATTATGGAAAGGAAATTTCGAAAGTCTGAAAATTAGAATGCATGATTCCGCATCCCACATCTCACAATTCGCAAGATCAACGGTCAGGAATGACTCCACAAGAGATCGATGGCGTGGAAGAAATATTGCAGAAAAGACGATTGCGGAAAGAAGTTTGCGGAAAGGATAAAAAGGATGATTGACATCCCGCATCCCGCAAACTGGAGATCGATGGTCAGGAAAAATGCCCAATGAAGATCAACGACTAGAAATCATTGTGAGGTAATTTTGATGTGGAAAGAGGACTTCAAGGAGGAAATCTGTAGAACAGATCTACAAACCAAATCATACTTGGTAGTAGGATCAACGGATCTAATTAAAACTAGTAAATATCATTCCAGAAAGACTTTTGCATTGCGGAAATATTAGAGAACGATAAACAGGGCTGCAAAATTGAGATCTGAGGCTGAGGGAGGAATGAAACATCAACATTTGGTGAAGGAATGTGATGAATTGAATAGGTAACTATTATTTGGGTGTGTTTGAAAACAAACAGTCACAACCCAAATAAAAAAGACACAGCAATGAAGAGTTGCATTGAAACGATGAAGGTACTAGGTATTTAAATGAATTTTTACGTTCTAAATGAAGTGTCTATGTTAATAAGTTTAATAGAGTCTATAGTGAATAGCTTACAGCTATTCCACATTCTAAATAAAATTAGATTATAGTGGCAAGGTAGTGCTAGGGCAGACCACAGGTCTGCAGGGGGGTCGAAGCCTTCTTCCATTTGTAGCTGGAGAATAGGGTGTCGTAGCATCCTTGTCTATTAAAAAATGGCATAAAACCATAAGGGGTGTTGTAGCATCCTAGTTTGTAGCTGTAGAAAAAACCTAGGGTGTATCTTGCATCCTTTCTGTTGTAGCAGATAAACAATTTTGTAAATTCATCTTATTAATGAGTATAAGTTGGTGGTTTTCTCTTTGAGGTTTCCATGATAAAATTTGTGTCATAATTGTTGATTATTTTGTGTTTTAGTTTAAAAAAGTCAATACTGATTCAAATCCCCCCCTCTTAGTATTGTGGGATAAACCACAACCTGGAGGGTAGTCCGTAGTGTCTTCCATATGGATCTACAAGATCTAGAATGCAGCAGATGGCAACATCAAGGGATGCAAGGAAAGTTTCGTAGCATGAGGCTTCTCACAAAAAGAAGGCATAGACTATGAGGAGACATTTGTACTAGTTGCAAGGTACACTTCCATTAGATCCATACGTGCATGTATGATATGGGAGGTACACCAGCTGGATATCAAGACATAATTATTGAATGGTGTAGTTGAGGAGGAAGTGTACGTAGAGAAGCCATTAGGAGTCGACACACATGACAGGAAGACTCATGTGTGAAAATTAAATAAGGACTTGTACGAGCTCATAAGGTACCCATGAGATAGCACATGCAGTTACATGAGGAGCTTGAAGATCACCTAGAGTGATGAAGATCTTAACCTTTGCTACAAGGTTGAATATGAAAGCCTATAGAGGACAACAAGCTCACATATGGGTGCAAGGGGAAATTTTCAACAAAGTTCAAGATAGAGGATATTGGTATCCAGTGACCTTAGATGGATACATAGAATATCAGTAACATAGGAAGCTACCTATCACTCCAATACAAAATGTTTCAATACATAGAGTACACAATGCAGAGGGAGGATGATACTCTACTTTAGAGGGAGTTACTACAGAATATCATCGATTTTGACATCAAACGACATGATGGAAAACTTCTTGATGAGCCTAGGATTTACTGAGAGTAAAGTGGATTTAGACCTTTACTTCAAGGTTGAAGGCGGAAGACCAATGATGCTCATGCTATATGCTGATGACCTGTTCTCGATAGGAGAGGACGAACTCATTGAATATTTAAGGAGGATACTTGTCACTGAGTTCAAGATGAAATACCTAGGGATGATGCACTGCTTCTTAGGAATGGAGGTGTGGTAGAATGCAAATGATGTTTTCCTTGGTCAAGGAAAGTATGCAGTGGAGATTCTGAAGAAATTATGAATACTTGACCACAAGGTGATAGTCACACATATGTAATCTAAATTGAAGCTTCTGGGTGATGCTTCATCAGAGTCGGTTGATGCCACAATGTATCGTCAGATGATTGGATCATTGATGTATCTGACGAATACAAGATAAAACATATGCTTTGCTATGTACACCCTGAGCCAGTTCCTAATGGATCTAACACATGTTGACCTGGCTGCTGTAAAGCATGTAGTGAGGTACCTGAAGGGTATAGTTGAGTATGGGTTCAAGTATGATACGAATCAAAGACTAACCTGCATTGTTATGTTGATTCATACTGGGAAGGAAACACCACTAAGAGGAAGAGCACCTTGGGTTGCTTCTTCAGTTTGAGATCCAGTATGATCTAGTGGTTTGGTAGGATGCAATCTTGCATGGTGTTGAGTACAACCAAGGAAAAATATGTTACCACTTTCTCATCTAGTTGTAAGGTAGTGTGATTTTTTTAAAATCTACTATCTGATTTGATTGATCGAAATTGCATTTTTGTATTATGCAAACAGGAGCAGTGAATCTCTAGTATGTGATCCAAATAGAGCCCCCTCAAAAGAGGGAGTGATAAACTCTAGCATATTTGGAGATACATGTTATCCGAGTGTAAAATTCCTGGTGAAGGTTGTAGGTTGCTCGGATGTAATTAGTCTTGTAGGTTGTCCTTAGATGTAATAATTCCTGGCGAAGCTCGTAGGTTATCCTTGGATGTAATCAATATTGATGTGATTCTATGCTACAAAGCTAGAGTGAAGTTTGAGTACCTCAGAGAAATACCCAATGTTATCCAAAATGAGACCTCTCGAAAGAGGGAGTGATGAGTTCTAGCATAGTTGGTGAGCTAGGTGTCTAAGCGTAAAATCCTGACGAAGATCATATATTGCTCAGATGTAATTAGTCGTGGTGCATCTCACAGGTTATCCTTGGACATAATCAGTCCTGATATGTTTCTATGCTAGAAATAGTGAGAGACCAGAAGATGCAGATGCATGATATCTCACATGGGAAATGAGACAGGTTGTCCAAGTGGGAAAAATTCTGGTGAAATAATATGCTTGGACATAATCATTCCTATAGGTTGTTTAATTGTAAATACAAGTCATGGCATGATACGCAGGTTACTCAGACGTAATTCATCTTGAGACAGGTTATCTGAATGTAAATATGAGTCCTAGCGTGGTACGTAGGTTATTTAGATGTAATAAGTCTCATGAGTTTTCCTAGTGTAAAAAGAGCCCCAGCATGGTACATAGGTTACTCGGATGTAATATGCCCCGAGGGTTTTCTGAATGGAAAAGATCCTGGATGCAGGTTGTTCAGATGTAATAAGTCCTTGAGGTTGACCTAGAACATAAAAGTCTTGATGTAGTAGGTTGTTTGGTCGTAATTAGTCTTGACATATATATCTATATTTGTGTGTGTTCCCATGTTGGAGATGATAAGGTCATGAAGCACGTGAGGTGAACCTAGGTGGTTCTCCTTTATTGGCAGAATGCAAGTTGATTGTGGAGAGATGTAATGCACTGAGTGTGCTCCTAGAAGGTTCTCACATAGTAGTATATGAAGGATTGTTTTGGTGACATCCTGACAATATGTTCCTATGTTGATAGAATAAAGGTGGTCCGCATTTGGGATGTGATCTATGTGATTTATTTTGTTTTGTGTAGGAAAAAGGAGATGATATGGATACCAAAAAGATAAAGGTAGGAAACGTAGGTTATTACCATGACAATGTAAAGAAGGTCCTGGGATGTAACTACACGATGATATGATACGACGAGAAGATGGTAGGAGACATAGGTTATTGCAATGGAAATGTAAAGAATGGTCTTGGTATATAACTACACGATGGATTTCTCATGGATATGATGAAGACCTAGATGAGGTCTATGCCTATATCTAGTATGAAAAAGGGATAGCTCTATAGAAAATTCCTATGACGAATATATGCGACATATTGGACAAGATGAGGACAATGGCAGGAGTGACGATGACCAGATGTGTTGATGACTGTGGTGAGAGAATACCTTCCTAGTTGAGAGGGAGTGTTGTTTTAATTGTAACTTCAGAAGATATTCTAATGTATATTACTGTTGTATATTATTGTACCCCCATCAGATATGTGTATTCCTCCTTTCGGGATGTCATCATTGTGTATGGTGACTGAGGTAAACCCTTTGTTGTAAGTCATGGAAATAGTCCCCAGGTTAAATAAAGTAAAATGTATTTATGTGTATTATTAGGTAGGTTGGCCCCACAGGTAACCTAGAATACCTAGTGGTTGTGTTAAAAACTCAAAAAAAGAATATAAATTGGGAGGTTCCCTCCTCATTTGTTACACACTTAACTTTCTCTTTCATGTGCACCTTAAGAGAGAGAAGAAGAGGAGGGACACAGAGCTGCTGCAGACATATTTTTCTTGAGTTATTCTATCTTGTCATCTTTTCTTTGTGACAAAACTATTCTGAGAAGGTTTGTGGGGTTTTCTCCTTTATGGTTTCCCTGATGAAAATCTTTGTGTCTTGTGTCTCTTGTGTATCTTTTGTGTATTGTTTTCCTTGTTATTCTTTTAGATAAATATCCTAAGTAAATTAACTCAAAAAATTTAACATGACCAAATAGCCTCTGAGTCACATCTTGATGAGGATGACTACATTGATGATGACTTAGTATTAAATGTTCCAGATGTTGTTTTGGGCAATCCTTACAATGTTTTTGATTGGTTGGATACAAATTCTGATCTTCATGACTCATATTTTGACTTGGATGATGTTCAAGATTAATATGATATGGAATTGTAACAAATGTTGTTCAATGGATCTCTTTTTGCAATTAGTATTGGGATAAATAACTTCATGGGAATTATTTGTTATTCTATATGCAAATAGACCAAACTCATGTAATATTATTCTCTATATTTGGTTGTAAATTATATTTCATGCAATGCTAATTCAATTCTTAGTTTTCCATGATTTTGCATTTTATTTTATTTTAGTACATGAAACCAAATCATTGATGTTATAAACCATTTTGAGTGCGAGTGTTTTGAGAAATTATGTGCGCACTAAATATTATCATTAAAAAAATTAATATTTGAATTCAAAATAGGCTTGTTGAATTGTGTTTCAAATTAGGCTTGAATTCAAATATGAAATCAACCTTCAAGCATATCTATAACAAGGCAGAAACCAAGCACAATGGTAATGTGGAGACCAAAGTGACCAATGCGGTGGTCAAATTTCCTATCCATGACCCATCAGTCATATAATTATTAGTTATCTACTAAGATCCTAGTTCTTATGACATGGTAATTAGGCCTTTATAACCATTCATCATCCAACAATACTTGAAATTGTGACCTTATCGCATTAACACAATTAAGATAAATTTTGAGTATAAGGCAGGGGTTGGGTTGGGGGAGGGGAAATTTAATGTTGGAAGTTACTGGCCTTGGTGATTCCCAGCTCTTATGCCCCTCCATCCATACAATAAAGTTTACAAAAATTGGAAAACTTGGGTAAAATTAAAATACTTTTACTCAAGTTTTAATAAATTTTACAAAGTTTTTCTTTTTGTTAGCACAAAGGTAAAGACTATTAAAACAATATACTCATTAATATATCAGCATGTTGCTTCAAGGAATTGAACCTAAGCAGAGAGGATAAAATTCTTTTCATAAATTTATCGTTTACAAAAATAAATTAGAATATATATATCCGATAGAAACTCCCTTGCGCTTCTTGTCATTTAGAGGATTGTACCCAAGGTAAATAAAATAAAATCAAATATGTAATGTTCTAAAATTGAAAATAGAAATGTAGGAAGAAGAGGATCCTAGGTTCCAAGCCACCTACCCTAAGTTTCAAACCCAAATCAATTTCATAAACTCACACATTAAACTAGACAAGTATCACAACCATTTGTTTCCACCTTAATGACAGGATCTCCAACCATCCATCACACCCCCATTTTGCATGTCATTCATTATTAAGGGAGTTTAGATGGGATAAACTATTACATGTGGGTTAATGGTCCTCCCTATGATTTAATTATCCCATCATTCTATTTTGTATTTATACAAATAGTAATTTTGTATGTTAAAAAAATCAATAAGCCCATAACACACTAAATATATATTTAGAAAAAATATCAATTTATAAACTCCACTAATTACACATGCTTTAATGTTTCCACCAATGTAGTTGATGGGTTTGTAAATAGCCCTGATGGTTCTATAACAATGGCCATGGTTCCACCATAAAATGTTCATGTTTATGCTAACTTTGTTCATAATTATAGATCATTGTTTTGTATGAAATACTCATGATTCCAACAACATTCTTCATGGTTCCATAAATTATTCTCACAATTGTTAACACCAAAAAATGTTCACCTATCTCTCTATGGTCCAAACCATACTTATACATCATAATCCCATCATTATTTCCTCCATTTGACCTTCACAACTAAAATTCCACAAAAAATGGTACAAAAAATTATTATACCCCCCCCCCCATAAATAAAAGGAAGTTGAGCATTTATTATGCTTATCCCCACTCTCTCCAAAAATGACCCAAAAACCTTAAAATGAGAATGGGTCAAAAACCATGGCCAAATACCTTGCACAATAAAATACCATGGGTCATTCCATGAGTCAGAAATCCTTGGATCATCCTATAAATACATTGTGAAGGTATCCCCATAACAACTTTTTAACTTTTTGTCATTCCTTCCTTTTGTCCATCACATCAACCACACTATCCCAAGTTGCAGGTTGAGCTCTCTCCATGCAATCCTTAATCCCTTTCCTCATGACAACCCTGTGTTGGAGAACACATGGAGACCAAGATCTTGAGAATCCTGCATACCACTTCCTCAAATGGCTACAGTGGCTCATTTTAAAGGTATCTTTTATTTTGTTGCATTAGTTAAATTAAATATTATTGTTGTTGTTGTTTCTTGTTACTTCAAGTCGAGGTTTATAAATCCATCGCACCATGAACTCTACCCTATGATCTGAATGATCTAGGGTAGGTGCTTTTGCACGTAGTAGGGGAGAAATCCCCACTACAGTTTTTTGACTCCACAGTCTCGATCCCCTTGGATATCTGTTTTCATAGGTGTTTCTACTAGTTTTTTCTACTTGGGTACCCTCAGCCATCATAGATATGACCCCCCTGCAGCAGATCCAAACCAATCATGTCACAGTGTCTGCTCCCTCAGCCCAAGCAGACATCTTTTCTTCAAAAATTCTTAGTTACGATCGGATCACACCTATTAGGCAGAAAGCTACGACCTTGGTCGCACCTTTTTTTCTGATAAGCACGATCGAGGTCACACATTCTACCCCAATAAGTGTGACCTGGACCAAAACTACAGATAGCACTTGTCTAGGCTTCTGGAGTGATCCCGGTCGTTACTGTGACCCATTTTTGTGCGACTTGTCACGCAAAAACCCCTATTTTGTGCGACCTGAGTCTTTCGGCTGATTTTTTTTCTTGATCATGACTATTTTATAGTTTCATATGAAATTGATCGCACCTGTTCTACTGATAGGTGAGACCTACCATTTTTTCAGTCCTTTTCAGTGTTTGAGAACATTTTCCAGACCCACTGTCTCTGTTATACCCCTTCCCCGACTGATTCCTTCCAGATCTGATCGCTTACAACCCCCTAGTTTATTTTTTGGTCCTATTTTCCTTGTATGTGATCTCTCTTAGTTGAGCTTAGTATTTGAGAACCCCCCGTGTGTTTCCTACAACCTGTTCAGTTCCTTATGCGCTCATTTACTTGTGTACATTTTATTTTCTAGAAGAAATAGTTTTTTTGAAAAATATTTACTGTCATTTACTGTTATTTATTTTTCTACATTTGTGTCTTGCTTATGAGATCGATAGGGTTTACACATTACACATCACTTACGCACACATCTCACACCCTAAATTAAAAATATTGGTTCATGACCCTAAGCTGAGCCTAACAATTAACTTAACTCAACTAACATTGTAACCTCATTTGAGGTCCAAAACAATCTTGTAGTTAAGTCAAGAAATTGGGGATAGGAATCCAAATAACACCCCTTTGTTACTTACATATGAGACTTAGTTGATGTCCATTAGGGTACCAAAATCCTCTAGTACTTTTGAAATTGTCATGACTAGTCTATCAAAGCCCCCCCCACTCTGTGGGAGTAAGACACAAAGAAGAAGTTCCAAAAGTCAGGGTGGAATACCGCACTCCATTTTGCACCGAAGGCTAACCCTTCATAGTCCTCCTCGTGCATGTTGAGGACCATATTGGGTGTCAACAACCAAAGGGATGAAGTGTAAAGAAACCACTCCAGATGTGTCATGAACGAGGTAGCCTAGTTTCCAGTCTATTTATGGATTTTGTACCTGAGGTCCTCGGTAGTGGGATTCTCTTAGCCTTTTTTTTCTTCCATTTCGTATTGTTTGACTGAGATTTCATCACCCAACAGAGGATATGATTTGTGATGGGATTCCATATTTTATCTAGGATTTTTCTTGCACTTATACCCCATAGGTTAGTGCGTCATTTTTTTTATAGGTAGTGTTTCTTGTTGTCTTTCTAGCCACTTTTTGTAGACTCACCTGATGTACCACGCTGTTGCAGTTCGGTTTTAGAGCTTGCATTTTGGCCCATGAGTCACCATTTTTATGCTCTCCTTATGCACACTCAGATGTAGTTGGATTTTTATCTTGTTTTTGACACTCTTGAGCTTGCATTCATTACACAACACACCATCACATCATCATTTCTCCACCATGCTACTCACATAGAATTAAGGGGCATACCCCTCATTTCGGCTCCTTGAACCGTCACCATAGAAACCATATTCGACGTCATTCACCAACTTCAGAGCCATACACTACATCTGAGTCTGATTCAGATTCCTATCAATACAAACCTACCTTATTCACAGCCCAATCTAGCCCCATGGCTAGTGCACCTCCTAACCCCTTTCTAGGGGACAATTGATAGTGGACTCGTGACCGCTCCACCCGTCATATATGGTATCCCTTATTCTATACCCACAGGGCCTGGTCCTAGTGGGACACTCTCCACCGCACACACTGATGCTGGTATGCTACCCACTAATGGTGGCCCCACTCCAGCCACCATGGTTCAAACTGTACCTTCCTTTATACATTGGGGCATTGACCATTCTACCACTATTTTGACTATTCACACCATTCCAATGACTACTCCTATTGTTGGAATTCATCCATACCAACCCCTATTTGCACGCGGAAACTACATTCATGCAAGTCCCAACACCACTGTTGGACCTCCTTGATCTAGTCCTAGTCCTAGACTACCATTTATGGCTACTCTCAACCTACTTGATATGGCATGGTTGACAAACGAACCCATCCTTCATGACCTGTTGTGGCCTCCCATGCCTACCAAACTCCCTTTGGACATCCCTAAGTTTGAGGGAAAGGTGGGAGAAGACCTCCAAAACCACATTATGTCATTCCACTTATGGTGTTCCTCGAACAACATAGTGGATGATTCTATCCGATTGCAGTTATTCTAGTGCAGACTCACTAGTGTTGCAGCCAAATGGTACATCGAAATGCCCCATGCCACTTATCTGGAATTTTCCTCCTTAGCCTTAATGTTTCTCGAGTGCTTCCAATTACCCATCCGTTATAACGAGGGCATGGAAATCTTATTATCTCATCAACAAAACATTGCTACCCATATCACAAATCATATCTAGGAGTGAAATCATCACCGTAGCTTGTGTAAAATCTAGTTAGATGATAAGATTTTCCTATATTGGTTTCCCAAAACCTTACCCCCCCATCGCTAAGAACGTTTCATCTAAATTCCCAGAAACTAAGGAGGAAGTCATACTCAAGGCATAATAGTTTGATCTTATCTACACCCAATCGAGTTATCTATATACCATTATACCTGATGCTCCCCATTCTCGCTCCTCATGTCGAGATATGTCGGGGGCATCCCATGTTGTTCATGGATTCATTGGCTATATTAATCAGAATCATCACCTATACATAGCCTCTCCTTTAATGCCACCTCATTCTGGCACCACCTCTATTGTTACCCAACCAGGCTATGCCCCTAAATTTTCATGCGTAGCAGCTCATTACAAAGCCACACCTTCATATCTGTCTCCAGCACCAGTTCCTCACGTTCACGGACTAAAATTCTTGGCACTTACGTGTAATGGACAGACGGTCGGATTTGTAGCTCCTCTAGTTGCCCCTGCTTACTACCCACAACCTATGCAACCCATACCTGCTCTGACCCTAACTCCTCCTGTCCCCCAAGGGCAAGTCTACGCTCAACAGAATCTCCGTAATCAACCGGCCTCCAATAACCAATAAGGGAAAGGAAGAATACGGAGTGGTAGGAACCAGGGAAAAAACGAGCCTCAAGGAGGTGACCAACAACCAAACCCTCCTAATAAAAATGGATCAAATCCCCTTACACAGAACCTCCAACATCCACCAATACTTGGGAAGAATCCTCAGTTACTTACTAACCATCTGTGCACCATTTTTGACACTTATAGCCATTATACACATCAATTCCCCCATATGAATCGTGTCCGCCATTCGTTACAAGTTGACAATTAGTGTGACCCTAATGCGACTGCTCTAGCATATCTAAACCCAACACCACAAGGTACTCCTCCTATGGTGTTGCAAAACCCCTTACCAAATCAAGGGATGGTTTCAACTCAACTCTTGGCATCGCAAAACACCGCACCCACTCCTGCGGTTCAACCCATTGATCCTAGTTTCCATCACCTTATGACGTTATCGTCTGATGGAAACTTACAGACTCAATAAAACCAATATGGATACACCAAGGAAAACATTAATCCCTCCATGGAATCTACCTTTACCTCTTTGGATATGTCCTTACATTTAATGAGACCCCCCACATACGAGACTACCAAAGTCCCTCAATTCCCTTTGCGTCATGTCACGAACAATTCTATTGCCAAAGCTGCTTTTAATCATAGTATTGTAAATGAATTGGCCTAATATCCCTCGGCCATGTCTACTCTGGAAGTCCTCAAAACTTGTCCTTTGCAATGTAAATATTTGCTCTCCGCTTTAGGTGTCATCGATCCCTCTGATGCCAGGTTAATCACCTTCAACTTGGATCAAGGAGAACCTTGAATGCCATCATCCATAGCCTTCCAAGTTCCGGTCACTATTGGGAATTTGGTCATTCAATGATCCATCATTAGTGAGGGGGAATCCACCTGTGTTATGTCAACATTTGTTTGGTAGAAACTTGGATCCCTAACCCTTCAACCTTCCACCACCACCCTTCGAGCTTATGATGGTCACGATGCTCAACCACAAGGCGTTCTCATGAATGTCCTCATTGAGTTGGCTGGAAAAATTGTGTTTATTGACATTGAGGTTTTCAACGCTCAACTCGATTACAACATCCTCCTTGGACGTAGTTATATGTATGCAATGCAAGTCGTTTCCTCTACCATCTTTCGACCCTTGATGTTCCCCCATGATGGGAATATTATGACTATCGAACAACTGACATATTAGAATCCTAAAGGACTGAATACTCTAGAGCATGTCCTCCCTACAATTAACACTACCATCGACAACGTATCCATCCCTTCCTTGTTTGCCATTGGCCCGAGCCTCTTTACCAACACTCCTTTGATGTACATCTTTTTGTCCTTACCACCCCCTCCTTCACTAAATGACATACTGGATTTTTTCACTATCACATCCGGTAATATCCCAACTTCTTCGCAACCTCAGTCGCAACCCAAATCACATACCATAGGGAATTATTGTGGTTCCATCCCTGTACATACAATCCCCTTCCTCTTTCCACCTTCCGGCATTGTTAGTAAGCTAGTCATGGCTACTCTTAATATTTTGGACTTCACTTTGGGTATTCCTGTGTGATACCTGGTGTTAGCACTCAGAATGTACCCAGGTTGTAAAAGGTACACCCCGAGGTAACAGCAAAACCAATTTAGGAAGATATTGGTATTCTCTCCCAGAGAGGGATCTCTCAGCATGAACTTTACAAATTGCAAGACCAAACGGTAACAATATTTAAAGGTTTATTTATTTGGTTGAAACAATCACATATCCATTGGGCAACGGAGTCATATACATGTAAAAAGATTCCCAAAATGCAGACACAGGATTTTTCAAAGGCAAGATAATCACATAATTGCAGTCATTTCATTTGTCAGGGTGAAAATAAAAGAAATGAGGGAACAACCCATCAATACAGAGTGTCTAAGATGAATTCCATATCAAATTTAGTATAAAAGATCATATAATACCTAAAACGATGAATAGAGCATAATCATATGAATTCTAAACATCAAACACTATGTTCCAGATACGACAGAAAAAACAGAATGGAGCGTTACACAGGAAAAATTTACAAATCACACAGAGAAAGAAAGCACGGACTGCAATGTCAATGATACATGAATCTCTGAAAAAAGAACTCTCATGCATTCATTCTGGTATTAAAAATAAGACAGATATGTTCTCCACAAATTACTTCATCTGATGGGTTCCAACCCCCATCTCATAAAAGAGATACAAATTTATAGATCAAACAATAAGTCTGCCTCCAGCAGATCAATAAAAGAATGACCGGCGTAAATTAGAGTTTGTAACCGAAATCCTACACCACTAGGAAGTTGTTACAATTCTATTCCTAACCGATCACAAAGTATGAATCAACTGAATAACAAACTTGGGCCTAACAGCTTCCACGTCTTCGCCTCAACAGCTCCATGCCTTTGCGCCATCAGCTCCATGTCTTTGCACCATCAGCTCCATATCTTTGCCCCGTCAACTCTTCGGTACCATGACACCTGTTCTTAGGAGGGAACGATAAGCTTTGTTTTCCCAAACCTCTCGATGGATTTCCACTGCTCCGTACTTGGGGTGTCGCACTCCATCATCTCTCGGATGGTCACCTCGAGCTCCATATATGTTTCATAATATTTCTTGGGTAACTTGGCTCTGATGACGGTGAACTTCTGTAAGATTTTGAAATATTCCGCTAGTATGTCCACAATAGTTTGCCCTGACAGGATTTTTTCCATGCTATTGAATTTCGAGTGATCCATGCGAGCCCGGACAAGCAGCTGATGATAATGTTCCGTTGAGTGCAACTGACCTTCTTCGTCCCAGAAAGACGGCAATCAGTCTTTGAACAACTCTCTAAACTCCTGTCTGAACTCTTTGACTTGCACGACCAACTCATCGGACTTGTCTTGGACAGTCTTCATCAACTGGTGCTTTTGGATGATCTTCTTCGCAGACAACACTATTGAGATTCGGTCTTTTATGCCCATGTCGTGCAGCTTTTGGTACGATAGTGAGTTCAGGAAATTTAATGTATTTTGGGCTGTGGAGAGGGGTCTTCTCGCCATGTGTTCATTTACGAGCTTCAGTTTTTGTTGGGCCAACTCTGTCACTGTATACAAATCATCAATAAAACTTAAGTAATGTCGAAACTTAGTAATCTCTATAGTAAGGGTATCCCAAATAATATGCTTCGCCCCTTGAAGGGGGACCTTCCCAATGCATTTTTCCTTTAGCTCCTCGAGCTTCTTCTGCAATTGATTCTTTTCCTGCAAGATCTTTCTTCTGCTTTCACTCATTTTGACTAATTCGGCCTTTACCTTTTCATTCTCAGTCGTCAACTCTCGGATTTCTTCGTCTTTTAAACTTACCTGGGACATGGACACCAACAGGTCATCAGCAGAGAATTTATCCAGTGGTTTGTTTATTTTCACAATGGAGAGACCTTCATCAGTGGGGGTTTGACTCATCAACTCCTCCATGATTTCCTTCTCGTCATTTTGGTCCTTTTCCAACATGGATATTTGAGACAGCAGTTCTTCCCTTTCGACCTCCCATCTGCATTTTTCCTCCTGTAGCTCGACGGCCTTCCCTTTGTATTCCATCATTTCCTGATGAATTTTCTCCTTTTCTTCTTGCAAGGCCATCAATTCGGCCGATTGGACGTGTTCTGAACCGGGGATCTTTAGTTTCTTCTTGAGGACCTATAGAGCATTGTCTTTCTCTTCTAACAACTTCTTGACAGCCTGGGTACTGTCAGAGCTAGCGATGTCCGTTTGCATTTTTCTGATTTGAACGGCATTGGCTTTGTTCTCGACCTTTTCGTGCTTCAGTTGAACTTCCAACTTGTCTACCAACACTTGCAACTTACTTATCCTCATCATGGCCTGCAACAGGTCTGAATATAGAATGTCACTGGTTTGCTTATGCAACTGAATCTTGTATGGAGTACTGATTTTGTCTAGACGGATTTCTATCTCAGACATTTTCTTATCATTCACAATGGCCATTTTGAAACTATATTTCTCAGCATCCCTAGCAGCAACTAGGGATGTTTTAGAACTGTACAGGTTCCTTACCTTAGGGAGCAGATTTCGTGTTTCCTCCAGGGATTGCTTCCTCTTTTCTAGGTAGCTTGTCTTGAGCTCTTCTTTTGATTTAAACAAGGGACCGGATTCTGGGCTGTTAACATCAACTTCTGAACCTTTAAAAGAAAACTGACTGACCTGTACGGTCTTGATGGGGACCAAGGCAACCTTTTTGGAAACATTGGGCATCTCTTCGTTCACCATATCACCTCCCTCGAGCAGCTTCGCCTTCTTACGGGATGCCTCTTCGTCCACTTCCATGTTCTCGGCCTCTGCCAAACTCCTCTTAACCGCAACGCTGACACCCTCTGTGATTTGGATCTCTGAACGAGATGCGGGATGTGTCTCTGTCTCAGCTTTGGACTCGTCAGTGAACTGGAGCAAATTAGCCATCTCAACTAACCCTTCAACAGCTTGATGCTCAAACGGTTTGTTTTTGTTTGCTTGCTTTCTCAATGATACCACCTGGTGGGGGTCATAGTTCATATTTACATCCTTTACGAAATCCATATTCTCCATCAATCTCTCTATACATGCCAGGGCACCTTTGCCTTTAAAAGTGAAAGGGCCGACTTTAAATGGAAATTTAATATTCAAATATTTTCTGAAAGCACCGAAATGCTCCTCCTCTGATAACAACCTTTGCCTCATAAAATCTAGAGCAAAAATTCTTGGGGTCAGAAAGGAAGGCAACCTATAAGGCTGACCTGTAAAGCCATACACTCTCAAAACCGTATAATCTATGTCCAGAAACCAGTCTCCCACCCACCCCTCGGGTGAAGACTGCATCAAACATTTCATTTCATCAAGGACCCGGGGCAACTCTTGATCAAACAGCATCCTGTATATTTCGGACATGATCGAATTTGCAAATTCGATCAGGTTGATTTGCTTTGGCAAATCAAAAGAGGATAGAGTACTTATGAAATTCAATTCTGTAACATTAGAACATAATAACATGTTAAGCAGGTGTGTCTGAAACCTAAAAAACTGGACCTTGGGAAATTTAGTCAACTGGAGGTGGATCGCTTCGGCCAGATATCCGTCTAAATTAAGCACAGGAACTGACTGGGACTCGGGACTTAAAGACTTTAATTTTAGCAGGAAACCAAGGATAACATCACCTATACGACAGTCTCCATCTAGACCTAACACTTGACAAACCAAAGACATTACCCACTGCACTTCAGTTCTAAAAACATGCAAGGGGTAGGCAAAGGTAAGGCCTTCAAGGGACTGACCTTCCCTTAGGATACTTGACAGGAATCGAGAGCGAGCGTCATCGTTGCAACTTTTAAAAAACTCGGTAAGGACAGACTCATTTACAGACTCACGGTTCACAGGGTAACTTTTGGGCAAACTAAGATTTCCCCTAATGGCCGAAGCATCAATTTTACACAGTATCTTCGATGCGAACCAACTCACAATGACTCTCTGAGAGGGAGAATAATTTACTGCGCACCATTCGGCAAATTCAGGGAAGTGCAGGGTTTTCTCCAGGGCAAAAAAGTACAAAAAGGAATTGCATACATTTAGAACGTCATTCCCTTACAAGAAACAAGACCACAGCCTCTCTTTGCTACCAGACACACTTCCTGTAGACAAGAAAGGCTCGCAGACACCCCTGTGTCTATCTACCAAGAATTCTTCTCTTCCATCCGGGACCCGACCAGACACAGAGGCTTCGCCCTGTTGGTCCATTTCTTAATTTATAACGATAATTGAGTGAAGGAATTACAGGATTAAGGTCCTACCTGGCTCACTGTGGAGGCGTGTGTTCGGAATGCGCCTGGTGCTGACAACTGGAAGTGCCCAAATCGACAGGTCCTTTTCGCCGGGTCCCAAACAATAAAATAATCGCTGGAGAGGTCAATTTTGCCTTTATAGGACACCCCCAATTAGGCACGTGGGAAGCATTTATTTCCGTAACCACTACTTATCTCTAACAACCGTGCATCTTTCTCCTCCGGGTTCATTTCCAGCCGTTGATCTCTTCTGTGCAAATTCCTGGCCTTCGGATCGTACACCATGTGTGTTTTTTCGCCGGGAATCTTGGCGCTATGCACCGTGTAAGTCTCCATTCCGGGGTTGCTCATGACCGTCGATGTGACGTACTTCCACCCCTCACCGTTGGATCAAACGCCACGTCCCACATTCCGCTGAGCCATCTGACTTTATCTACCGTGCAACTCTTGGTCCCGGAAACATCTACAGCCGTCGATCTGATCTCCCTTTACAGGCAAGCCGTTGGATCATGTGGCACCCATCCAATTCCGCTGGGCTCCTTCGCTTTATCCATTGAGCAACTTTAATCAGTGGAATTGCTCCCAGCCGTTCATGCGATGTCCCTTCAGCTACGCACCGTCGGATCTTCAGTCGCGTATCCAAATTTTGCCGGGCACTCCGGGATTATCCGCCGCGCTAGTTCGACCTCCGGAATCATTGCTAGCCGTTGATCTATTACCCTCCGATATCCAACCGTTGGATCGGGCAGCATATAATGAGTTCCGCCGAGTGGCTCAAAGCTTATCCCACGTGCATGTTCATCTCCTGGAAACCAAAATAGCCGTCGATCCACGCTGTCTTTAATCCTCAGCCGTCGGATTTGCCTCCATGCATCCCTTCCGCTGGAAGCTCTGGTGTTTATCCGCCGCGCAGGTTCCGGCTGCGAAATCAATCCCAACCGCCGATTTGATCTGATTCCTTCCCTCCACCGTCGGATCATGAGGAATATATGTGATTCTGCCAACTCCCATTTCTTTAACTAACTTGCACCTTCCCCCGGTGGATTGGTTATGAACCGCAGATCATCCCCGAATCAATTTGTAACCATTGATTTGTGCAGGAGGCTAAAGGCCCGCACTTCTGCTATCTTCCTCACATGTTTTGAAAGGCGGAGGGAGTATTAGCCATGGATTGGCTCCTTCTTTTGATCACAGCCTAGGATTTTTGTTAACTTGGCTGCTCTTTTAGACCATCACGTCACCTTTGTATCATATCTTTAAACCAAAGTATTTAAACAGCACAATCTTATCCCCCCCCCCCATGATCTTATATTGCTTTTGTTCAATACAGGTGCTAACAGCTGGCTCCATCTGGGGATGATATCCTCCCTGTGAGGTATCAAAGAACTCGTAGACCTGGTGTCTACCTTTTCACTTCACATAATAATTTCCAAAAAACCCATTTTTCATTTTTGTGGATATATCATTTTTATGTATGTTTTTAGAAAGGAATGATATGCCTCCTAGACCTTGGGGCTTTCACTGCAAGCTCCAAATGCCTTCGGCTTACCCTACTTATTGACTGGTAAAGCAAATATATACAGCCTATAATACAAGTTTTACCTTCCTCCCCTAGGATAGGTAATGCTTCAGATATCTCCCATTTACAGGGTTGCTCTCAAGAGGAACCCCGTTTGTGTACTCCAGCAAGAATGCGTTTTGCCCTCTATATCCAGCAATAACATAAGGTCCAACCCACATAGGGTCAAACTTCCCGTGCTTTTCTTCATTAGGAGCATCCCACTTCAGAACCAGGTCATCGATCTGAAATTGTTCTTCTTTGACCCTTTTGTCAAAAGTACTTTTCATTTTCTCTTAATGTGACTGTACTTTATTGTAGGCCTTATACCTTCGTTCGTCTAGCTCAATGATCTGATTTATCCTCCGCTGTATGTGGTCTGGTTCTTCCTGCTGATCTTGGAAATATCTCATCACTGGGACCCCTAATGACGCTGGAAAGATCACTTCAGTTCCATATACCAGTTGGAAAGGAGACATGCCAATTGCCCTTTTTGTGCTAATCCTGTCAGCCCATAGAGCATATTTGAGTTTGGTGTGCCAGGATCTTTTGTTCTCCTCCAGCAGCATTTTGATGATCCTTACCAGACTTTTGTTTGAAGATTCAGCCAACCCATTTCCTTGAGGATAGTAGGCTGTCGAATGATTCAGGCTTATGTGATACTTGTGACAAAAATTTATCATTTTCCTGGACTTGAAAGCAGCGGCATTGTCTGTCACTATTCTTCTTGGAAATCCAAACCGAGCCAGTATATTCTCTTCAAGAAATTCCATGATTACATTTTCAGTGGCCCTCCTGGTAGGAATTGCTTCTATCCATTTGGTAAAATAATCTGTAGCTCTCAAAATCCACCTGTGTTGACCTGATGAATTGGGGTTTATTTCTCCAATAAAATCCAAACCCCATTGCTGGAAGGGTGCCTCTACTGTTATCGGATTCAGAGGAAGAGGTAATACTTTTCTCTTACCGTCGAAGATTTGGCATTGATGACATTTGCTGGTTTCTTTATATACATCTGAGAACAATGTAGGCCAATAATAACCAGCTCTTAGGATTTTGTTGCCTGTCACCTTCCAGGAATGATGTCCTCCACAGTCTCCCCTGTGAAATTCTCTTGTAATTTGCCGGGCCTCATCCTCCAAGACACAGTTTAGCAGGACCCCTCCAGGGTCTTTCCAATAGAGGTATTTATTTATAATACAAAATTTGGCAGATTTCAACTTCACAGATCTTGCTCTTGACTTACTTAATCCTTCTGGTGCTTGCAGATTGCGGAGGACAAATACAATATCAGAATACCATGGAGAAGTTACAAAATCAACCATCACCTCTATATCCGTATCTAACTGATCAGGTTGATGAGATAAGAAATTTATTTGCAGAGATTCACAATTTGAGTTTGTCATCATCTTTGCCAATCCTTGTCCTTTGATCAACTTCGTGGGCTTTATCTCCAGGTCATATTCGAATAAGGTAGCTATCCATTTGGCTCTCCTGCCTTTTGGATCAGGTTGGGTCAAAATTGCTTTCACAGCAGCGGTTGGGACATGGGCAATTACATGTGAATGCAGAACATACACTCTGAAATCTTTTAATGCTTTAAC